>CM076582.1:261698896-262004180 GCA_034641835.2 Pinus albicaulis | reverse complement strand
ACCATTCAAGAGAGGTAACCACTTGACCCATTGTGTTTGTTTATCATATACAAAACAACGAAGATATCCTTCCAAACATTTATTTACTATCTCGTTTGACCATCGATTGAGGATGATAAGATGAGCTATGAGCTAATTGAGTACCCAAACAAGAAAATAAGTCCAAAAATTTGAAAATGGGATCTACTTACAATAATTGGGTTTCCATGTAGCTTTTGAATTGTTTCCATAAATGTAGTAGAAACTGTACTTTCTTTAAATGGATGAGATAATGCACAAAAGTGTGCATACTTGGTAAGTCTATCAACTACCACCATGATGACACTCTTTCCTTGGACTTAGGTAAACTTGTGATAAAATCCATTGAAATCTCCAAAGTTGACTTGGAATGGAATGGATAAAGGTTGTAGAAGTCCCGGGTCTTAATTGTCTCAACTTTATTTGGAAAACCAAACATTCCGCCACAAAATTTTGAATATCGATTTAAGGCCATCCCAAAAAAATTCTTTCTTCACCTGTGGTAAGTTTTTAAAAATCCCAGTGTCCTCCTAAAGGAGAAGTGTGCAATTCCAAAAGAATCTTTTGTTTTAGTTGGGAATTTACAAAGATATAAGCGATCTTTGTACCATAAGGAATCATTTTTCCAACTAAATGTATCGATGTACTAGGATCTTGCTGCAACTTTTGAATGAGTGTCCACACTTCTTTTCCTTCTTCCATTCATCCTTGCTTCGGTTATCCAATTGGTTGGATAATAGAAATGGCACAAAGCAATGCTTCCACCTCTTCATTCTTTCTTGAGAGTGCATCCGCAACAACATTTAGCTTCCTTTTTTGTAGATTATTTCAAAGTCATAACCCAACATCTTTGTGACCCATTTTTTTGCTCTTGAAGATAGTCTTTGTTCCAAAAAGTGTTTAAGACTATCATGATTTTACCTTGAAGTGTCTTCCCATTAGGTAAGGTCACCATTTCTTTAGTGCATGTAGTATTGCCAACATTTCCTTCTCATAAATAGGTTTTGTAAATACTTTCCTTTGATTGGACGACTTTCAAAAGAAATGGGTCTTCCTTCTTGCATTAAAACAACACCAATTCCATTTCGAGGCATCACATTCCACAATAAAGGTTTTTGTGAAGTCTGCATAGCTAATGCTAGGCACATTTCCTCTTTAAGATGTTCAAAGGCCTTAGTTGCTTGAGTCCATGAAAATGCATCTTTCTTCAATAATGTTGTTAGAGGTGTTTATTCTCCCATAATTCTTCAAACTTGCGATAATACCCTGTTAACCCGAGAAATCCTCAATACTTTATGGTTGTGGGGACTTTCCATTCCTTAATGGCTTTAATTTTGTTAGGGTCTACCTTAACACCTCATGAGATACAATATGACCCGATATTCCACCTCTTGTACTCCAAAGAAACATTTGGATGTTTTGCATATAATTGTTTCTCCTCCAATAGTTTGAGCACCGTCAACATGTTCAACATGATCCTTCCAAGACTTGTAGATTAGTATATCATCAAAAAATACTAGCACAAATTTTCTAAGGAAGGGTTTGAAAATGGAATTCATCAACCCTTGAAATGTAGAAGGTGCATTGGTAAGGCCAAAAGGCATGACCAAAAATTCATAATGACCCTCATGAGTTCGAAATGTGTTTTGGAATATCTTCGCCTTCATTCTAATTTGATGATATCCCGAACGAAGATCCAACTTGGTAAAATAAATTGCTCCATGTAATTCATCCAATAATTCATCAATCACAGAATGGAAATTTATCTTTAATGGTGAGCTTATTGAGCTCCCTATAATCCGACACATGCCATGATCCATCCTTCTTGTGTACCAATACTACGGAGAGAGAAAGAACTTTGACTAGGTTGAATTATACCCTCTAACATTTCGCAATCATACGTTCAATTTCACTTTTTGGACATAAGGATATCTATGGAATGATGTTTGGAGGAACACTTCCCGGAATCAAATGAATAGCATGATCATGATCATGAATAGGTGGGAGTCCTTTGGGAGTTTCAAACACCTTGAATGATTGTCCAAGACTTGTTGGAGATCTAGAAATAGATGATTTTGATGTTGGAACTTCTAGTGAGCATAATTGTGCAATTACGCCTCGTTGTTCTTTCTTTAGAAGCTTTGTCATGACATTAGAGCTTATTATCTTTCCCGCTTCCTGCAATACCCCGTAATTCTTCCTTTCCTTCAAAAAAATTTCAGAAAAGTTCTTGAAAATTAAAAGCTACCGTCCCCAAAGATTGTAACCATTGTACTCCTAGTACAACATCAACACCTCCCATAGGAATGGAAAGAATTGGACTATTCAATACATATTCCCCCATGGTTAGCTTGATATTATGGCATTTTCTAGAGAAATTTATAGTTCCTCCATTTGCAACCATCACTTGACATTCGTGTGGGTATAGGAAACAATTCAATTCCTTGGCTACCTTACAATGAATAAAATTATGGGTACCGATCAATCAACACTATTACCTTTTTCTTCTTGATATGTCCTTCTATCTTGAGAGTTTGAGGAGTGGTAATTCCTACCAATGCATTACACGATATGGTGATCATTTCTTCCTCTTCTAGGGTTGGTTCCTGGTGTATATCCTCTTCTTGTTCATTTTCTTCTTCCTCATCACAATCTATGTAAAATAATTTATTCTCAGCACACTTATGACCTTTAGTGTATTTTCTATCACAACTGTGGCAAAGCCCTTTTGCTATTTTTTCTTCCAATTGTTTTGGTGTCAACCTTGTAGGTTGTGGAAATCTAGGCATAGCAACACTTCCTTCTTTATAGAAGTGAGTGGTAGGCTTCATTGTCACCATAATTTTACATTCAATTTTCCTTGCCAACCTGAATGCCTTCTCCAATGAATCAGGTTCCAAAATGCGAACTTCATGTTGGATGTTATCCTCTAAAGTACCTATGAAGAGATCAATCTTGCGTTCCTCTGGAATATCGGTTACACTTATATTCAATTTTTGAAGTCCTCAATTTGCTGCCCTACTAAACCATTTTGTTTGAGATTTATCAATTGGTGAAAGAAGGTGTTGCTCTTTGTATCCTCATAATGTGCTATCATTTCCTCCGTAAAAATTGACCAAGTGACATTTTTTTTATGGAAGCAAAGCCATCGATACCATACACATGTATTTTGTTCTAAATGTAAAGTTGCACTGTGTACTTTTTGTTTTTTTTTTTCACATTATGGAGATCAAAATATTGCTCCATCTGTAGTATCCATGTTACAGGATCCTTTCCATCAAACTTACTCATATCCATTTTTGGAATATGTTGGTTCTTCTCGCCAACATTAGAGTTTATGAAGTCATGACTAACATTTCTTTTTTTCTCACCATGAGTTTCCTCTACTATATTTTCACCATTAGGAAAAATTTCTTGTATCAACTTTGTCAAACCTTCCATGTCTTCTTTTAGATCATTCTTCATGTTCTCCATGTTGTCTTTCATTTTATCTTCCATGTCATCCATCTTAGCTTCCGTGCCAGCTTCCATGCCATCAATCTTAGCTTCCACACCTTTCTTCAAACCATCCATCTTTGCTTCCATGCCTTTCTTCAAAACTTCCATTTCATTTTTTGTTGCTCTTTGTGAGATCTAAATTTGGTGCACTTGCTCTTGTAATTTTGATAGATCATGTTGCAATTCTTCATCTTCATGAGTCATAGTAGAGCCTTCTGAAGGCTTAATGGGTCTTGAATTATTTTTACGGGGAATTTTTTGGAACCCAATACTGATATCTATTCTACAATATGCCCTTGGAATCAATTCAAATTGATTCTTAAAACAAGACTTATGCAATTCATAAAAAAAAAATACACACCTTTTTCTTGCTTTTGAAGAGCTCGATATTTAAATTGGATTATATCTGTGGTTACATCTCTTCAATATCTGAAATTTGGCATTGAGGTAGCGTTATGAATCCTCTTTTGAATGCCACAGGTCTGAGCTGATTTGGATTATTCAAGATAAAGTTATTTCCAATCTCCCACAATGACCTAATTATGGACTGTTTTAGTAGATCGAACTTGTACGACTTGCCACATGTCAGTGTTTCGTCTTTTATCTCTAAAATTGATAGAAAAGAAAAAAAAAATTGTGTACTTGTGGCCAATTGTTACGACACTCCAATCCGATGCTTGGAGAGAGAGCTATGAAGATTTTCGCATGATCACCTCTTTGAGATGAAATTCAGGAGCCTGAAAAAGTACTACCTTCCACAGATCATATCTCCGAAAATATTGTGAACAAAGCTCTAAAATTTCGCGACGAGTTTCCTCAGGATTTTAGCTTCGGGCCCTAAAAATATCATATTCTTAACCTTCGTAGAAAAAAAGTTATAGTGAAAATTCCACGATGACCTATTTAGATTAAATTACGGAGCCTGCAAAAATACCTAACTTCCATAGATCATATCTCTGAAAATATTGTGAACCAAGCTCTGAAATTTTGTGATGATCTTCCTCATGATTTTGGCTTTGTACCCAAAAAATTTCAGCTTCTTAAACTTCGTAGAAAAAAATTTATAGTGAAAATTCCATGATTACCTGTTTGGAGTAGCGAAACCCTAGAACCCAAAGCTTTGATAGAAAATGTTGTGAAACCAGCTCCAAAAATAGAAGAAAAGAGATATCAACACCTTATAAATAAGCTACTTCAAGGGGGAAACCTCCAATACATTACATGAATGAACAATTCTTGGATGATACAAATTACAAAACCTCCTTTCTATATATAGGAGTCCATGGGGCCACAATGTAATCCTAGTGGGGCCACAATGTAATCCTAGCCGACCTAACCATAATAATTTAAGAGCACAATAATAACAATATGCGGGTTACAGGGGTACAATAATAAAAATAAGGGGGTTACACTAACAACAATAAGGGACTATATTAGTAATATAGGGACCTAGTATTTTCTTTGCAAATTTTTCATACTGTACATAGATTTCAATATTCAAAATATTTTCCAAAGAAATAATCAAAGGAAAAAAAGGTAGCAGGGAGGGAAGGAGCAACATTATACCATTAGAAAATATAAAGGCAACAAATAAGCAGTTAAGGTAGAAAAAATAAGCGAAGGCATAGTCATGAATTTGTTGGTAGAGTCGTGAATGGGATTGGGTCAAGACTTGCACTTTGGGTTGAGTGGTGAAAGCTAAAGCGGGTGAAGTAGTGAATGAGTCAAATTATTCCATGAACAAACCATGAAACTAACGGGCACGACCAAAGAAAAAAATCGACAAAACACAGAAAAGGAGGAGTAATGACCATGGATCTGAGCTTTGATCAACGACGGAGATTGAATCACATCATCGCATTACAAACCCATTTTTCATTTCATTTCCCTTAAAAATCAGTAAACCTTACCTTTCCACCTTTCCACTTCATTTTCCTACTTTACCTGTTTAACCACCATTTCGCATCACAAATATTACAACTTACAGTTAAAGTGCCCGCAAGGTATTTGATTTAACTTGCGATGTGGTTGGCCCCACCACAGCAGCTCTGCCCCCCACTTCACAGCCTTTTTAAATACATTGAAGTACATTGACATATGATATGGAAAATCATAAACTTTACCATACCATTGAAATAATTTGTCGTTTTATAACTCTGACAATGTAGTGGGCTCCATCCTCCTTGCCACATCATCGTCTAATAGCGCAAATCACATTTTGTATGTTTTAGAGTTTACCTCTGTGCTTCGCACTTTGCATCTTTTAGAGTTTACCTCTACTGCTTCATGTTAAATATTTGCAATCAGTGCGCTACTGTTTGGTTCCACCTTACTTGCCACGTCATCTCCATACTTTGCATCGCATCCTTGATTCTATTTCTTATAACTTAAACTCTAAAACATATGACGTTGGATTTTATATGGATGTGATAAGGTTCAAAACTTAAATATAAACATTTTCAAGCTCGAATATATGGGTTTTTAACAATGTTTTGTTTAAAAAGGGTCAAGTCAGCCATATGAGGTTTGAACACCATTTTATGAATAAACAAGGTTAAACGCGTAAGAAAGGACTCAAGTAGCAAAGAGACATGAAGGGTCAAATTGGGAAAGGCATCTTTACAAATTTTTTATGTCATAGTGGAAGAAATGGAAAAGGCAGCAAAGAACATCTTCTCAATCACTACTCAATGAAAGGTAGACAGTGCTGCACCAGACTTAATTACCCAATACCTATTTTTTGAAGAGCAGGGCCATATGTCAGAGCCACAACTAGTTACATCTTCATGGCCATCATAGCCACCTCCAAGCTTATTATTTAATATTTTGAGGAGCCATTGAAGCATTTGGATCTATGAAGATTTTCCCAAAATTAATTCTAAAGGAGGTGTCTTTGTGAGAGACTTCTGATCAGTCCTTGCATGGTCGCACTTGCCCATTTTCTTTTAAATTGTAATCAATGAAAGGTTTCGAGTAACATAGGGAAACCAAATTAGTCTTTAGATAAATAATGAATGTCTTAGCAGTAACAAGGGTTGGAAAATTTTACCCTGTTGAAGCTTGCATTGTAAGAAATATTGGAACTCCGTAGCTGTTTGAGTTGGGCATCAATAATAAGAGACATTTACAGGATTCTTGGGCTATGTTAATGGTTATTTTTTTTCCTTTGTATTAATGTTTTCCTCTGTCTTTTCATGGTGTGCATCAATTTATCTGATTTCAAAACAGAAAATTTAGATTAAGATTTTCTAAAAGAGCACCTTAATTCTTTTAGTGTTTGTTATCTTAATGTTTTCCTCCGAGACTTGAATGTAGAATTCAGAGATGGTCTACTCTGAATTTAATTTTAACCTTAATCTCCTTCTCCCATCTCATATTCACACTGGTAGTAGGATCCAGTCTGCATAGTTAGCTTTCCCTATGAATTCCCTTGAAAATTTGATGCACAATTCTTCCTTTTATGACTCCATAGCCCAATGGATTAATTTTCACAACTCTGTCTTTCCAAGCACCCAATCAATCAAACAAACAACCTCATTTCTATAACTAGCCTAATATCAACATTTATAATTGTCAAGTTAAATCATAAAAACAGAGAGAGCCTTGTATAAGTCTAGGAAGGCTAGGTGTTGGACTCCAAAGTGGTTTGATGTTTTCCTCTACCATTTTTTCTTTCCAATCTTACAAATAGAGGAGTTAAAATGTAGTATTTGGTGGCTTCTTTATTCTAGGAAAATCTCTGATATCTTTATTTTTTTTCAGTTTGATGATGTGGTCAAAATTTAGATGTCCCAATATTCTACGCCTTAGCCAAGACTCATCAAGTTTGTTCATGTGGCATGCTTCATTCTCTTCTTCTACTATATAAACATTAGTCTTTGTTCGAACACCTTTGACGAAGGTCTTTCCTATGGTGATTGACCTTACTTCACAATATTGGGCTCTGAAAAATACCTCACAACCTTTATCACACATTTGATTAAGACTTAGCATATTGGACTTCATACCATCTACAAAAAGAACATCCTGAGCCACTCCTCTTCCATTATTCAGGCTGACTGTGCATTTTCCCTTGATTTTCCTTGCTTTATCGTTACTGAATGTTATGTTTCCAGATTTTTTTAATCAAAAGTTATAAACTTGCTTCGGTATTTAGCCATATGTTTTGAGCACCCACTCTCCACATGTCGTTGATTGTTCTGATCTCAAGCAATTAGAACCAAATCAAATTTATTTAGCTTCATTTTCCATTGCATGCAGTTGTTTTCTCTATAACCTTTATGAGGATATGGATCACAGTCTTTGAGAGGAAATTTGTTAGACTTGTGCCCATTTCTATGGAAGCTAAAACATTTGATTTTATTTCTGAGTACATTGTGTACACGAGTGAATCCATCATTGTTCTTAATTCCCCTTGTATAATATTCCTAAATTAGCATGCAGCTAATTGGAATATTAAAATCTAATTTTTCTTTCTTGTTTGATGAATAAGTGGGTAGGGAAACCCATAAATCTCTTTATTAAGAATAAAACCACTTCTCATGTGGAAGTGGATCATCTCTTCAACTTAATAAAGCACCGTAAGGTGTGAACAGGGGCTATAGCATGTGGACTTGGTCAAGTTTGATGAAATCAACAACACTTTCATGGAGGAGTGGGCATTTATGGAGAGACAACATAGTTTTAGATGGAGACACCTTGCATGGAAGTAGTGTCATAAATTAATGGGGTTTAAGGTTAGAAATCTCATCTATTATATAAGGAAGAGAATGACAGACATATTGTTGATGTTATGATATGTTATGTTTTAGATTATATGGTCTATTTAGACATATATCTTTCTCTATTTGTTTAGCTAAGATTGAGTGTTGTTTAGCACTGGGTGTTCCTGATCGGGAATCCCACCTCTTCCATTGAGAAGGCCTTGGAGGAGTTTACACTACATTTCCACATTCAGGTTTCATACCAAGCTTTATTATTTTGGTACAATGCATTTTCTGTTGAGAGATGTGTTGAGGTTCATGGTGCAGCAGTGGAAGATTGTATTGGGTGTTTTCTGATATATTTTTGCAGTGGAGGAAGGTTACCTTCCATTGGGAGGCCAAAAAAGCAGCCCCTTGGGAATATTTGGTATATTTTGCATCAAGAAAAGGTGATTTTATCCCCTACATCATAGTTCCAGTCCAGATTTGTGTTATTTTAGTGAGTTTTTGCAGTGGGCAACCAAAAAATGGCCGAAAATACAAAGTTCCAATCTGCCCAAACCATTTCTAGGTTTTTCTAGATCTTTTTAGTAGAATCCATGGTTAAACTTCTGGATCATTCTGAGCAAGATAACATCCTTCTGCACATGGTTCTTCTCCTCAGAAGTAGTAGTTTCCAGCAGCAACAGTTTTTTACTTTCCATTGAAGGGATTAGCCCTTCATTGAGAGGTTTTTTTTGGAGGAGTTCTTTCAGATCTACATCAAATTCAACCACCTCCTTTTATGTGCTTCAGTTGTAGTGAATCTTCAGCCCTAGGGCTTTAGATCCACCATTCATATTTGCTGTATTTCCAGAAACCTTTCCTAGGATGTCTAGGAAAAGTGTATGGGAGCATAGATCTCCATTTTCAGCCTTGCATGAGCATGATCTTTTTAGACCCAGTTATTTATATGTCCTAGTTGCAGTATTAGTCACTAAAACTGCGCTTTTCTTGCTTTAGTATTTTGTGTAGCAGTGTATTAAATTTTTTTGGTGCATCTTGGCATTCAAGGCTTCTTTTTCCTATCTTAAGGGGCTTGATCCCTAAGATCTTGTACTTATTTATTGCTGTTGTAAATAATACCATGGATCTATCATTTGGCTCACATGTAATGTGTTAATACTTGTTGCTATTTCCATTATTATGATCTATATTCCTTCTTTTCCCATTTGGGAATATTACAATGGTATTGGAGCATAATCTTGGCTCATCCTATGAGGACATTTCATCTATGCTATTAGAAGAAGAAGAAGCTTCTCACAGAAAGGAGAAGGCTTACATAAAGTTCAAATGAAATTCTCCATTATTTGGAGAAATGGAGGGAAAGAAGTTTTAAGAACTTCTTCTCCAAGCTATGAATGAGCTTAAAAGAGAAATCAAGGGAATGAGGAGGGAAAGACATGAAGGTCCCTCAAGAAGATTTGCACATGAAAGCTCCAATTATTCATATTATGGGTGTGAGCATTCAGCCACACAATCAGATCTACAACGTGGTACGATGTGTACATTCTTGGCAAGAGAAGAATAAGGAAGAGAAACACCAAAGGAGGAGACTCCTGGTGACTATCTCCAAGAATATGAATCTCTTTCTAGAAGATTCAAGGAGCATCTAAACTTCCAAGGATTTTTTCAACTCAAAGAAGAGAGAAGACTCAGTAATCACAATAAAATAAGAGGGTGCATGCAGCACACTTTGGGTAGATTCTTTCTACCTAATTTTGATGGGTCACCCAAGAGCACAATGAAGGCTTGGGTAAATAATCTAGACGTATATTTCCAGCTACATCAAGTTTCATAAGAGGAAACCATTAGAGTAGCAGCGTTGCATCTTGAAGGTAAGGCTTATGCCTAGTGGTTATTTGAATCTTATTCATTGAATAATGCAAATATATCTACTTATTTAAAGTTCATTAGGAGGTTAGTGAAAAGATTTTACTTAAAACAATCTGAAAATTCCTTGGGAGAGAAAACCAAGCCCAAGAAATCATAACCTTTGCATGAGTTGGAAGGATCCATGAAGCCAATTCCATTTTTGAACATTGTTGAGGGGGTTAAAGATTTGTAGCATGCTTTGCCAAGGGAAAAGGCCCCACTTCATCAAGAACTTTCTTCTCAAGAAGAAGACATGAGGATTCCTTCTTGAAGAGGAGATCAATAAAAAGGATCTCTTAATGATGAGGTATTCTCCATTCAAGAGGAGGAGGAAGAGGAAGAGCTAGAAAAATCCTCCAACACTGTGACAACAGGAGGAGATCTACTTCTATTTGGAGATGGAGATGAAGCAATTGCTTCAAATAGAGGAGCTCTTGCATCTTTGCAAGAAGTTCTAAAGGATCTTACATATGAAGATCATGAGCAACATGTGTCTATGTTGATAGGAAATGAGACAAAACAATGGAGGAAGTGTGTTACAACATTGAATGCAATCTTGGGGACACACACTATGATAGATCATTCCTTTTTGAAGAAGACTTGTGAAACCAATGAGATGTTGGGTGTACATAGATTGATTACAATTGGAAAAGACACCTTAGACTGTGAGATCTTGCAGAAGGTAGGAGGAAATGAGGAGGGCCAACACCAAATGATTGGGAACATATGCACCCATCCTTTTCAAGAGGTTTATGTATAGAAGTAGAAGGATGACTTGTACAGTGAGAGCAAGGACATATCAGTCCACTCAAATTTACAACCTGCTCTAGGCCTTGATGTTTCATTACATGGAGGCATTCCACTAGGGAGACTCCTTGATTGGAAGAGGATCAAAGAGTTCTCTCAACATGCTTTGCCACTCATAGATCTAGGAGGAGTGGGAATAGTGGGAGGTAATTGTACAACGCTGAGAGTCTTGGGTAGAATCAAAGAGGGGGGAGACATTCTCCCAACATCATCATTACCCACTCTCATTTTAGATTCTCTACTATAGGGGGAGCAACATGGGGAGGATAGAAACCTTCCAATATGTACCTTTTTCATGGGAGATGTCAAAAAGGAGGACAACAATATGACAAATTTTCTTTGTGATAGATTATCACTGCTGTCACTATGGAGGATAAATCCATATTGGAAATTGCAGCTATTGGTGGATTATTCCAAGGATATTTTCACAGGAATGATACTTGATTACCAACTACATGAAGAGGGCTATTAATACCAAGATGAATTCATCTATTATCATGCAAGTATATTATTATGTAGATCCTCCTAGCTCAAGGAGAAGTTGTTACAAAGAGCACATGAAGATTTTATTTTCAGCCATACTTATTCCATGAGAGCCTACAGCACTATCATGGAGAGCTACACTTGGGAAGGCTTTGAAAAGGAACTATATCAGCATTTGAAAAGATGCATGGATCATGTGGAGATGGGAGAGACACATAACTCAATGAAGGATTTATCACGAACACCTCTTTCCTCTTTTGGAATGAGAGGGGATCTATCTATGGACCTCTCCATTTGTATGAGCAGAAATTTTGGTAAGGAACATGCTTATGTACATGATGTTTTATTTGATGATTATTTTCATTCCTTTACCATGTATATGCAGGCAATTGATCCAAGGAGGAGCATTCTTCCATATAAACTTCATTGCCAACTTTGGGCCATAAACATTCTAAACATGGCCACTCCCTTGGAGGATATAGGGAGATGTTGTATCACTGTGGGTGCACTCCAAAAGAACCAAACATTTATCACCTTTCCAGCCTTTATGAGAAGACTTGGGCAAAAATTAAGTGGTGGGGAAACCACTTACCATATCACTATTTGATGCATTCAAGAGATATATTGTGCTGGTTCCACATGTGGGACTATGATCCACCTCTATTATTGCATTCAATTGTTTATGTATCACTGGTTTTGATCTCATATGTTGATGATGTTCTTATTATTGTTGGGGAAATGATTGGAGGGATGACACATTGTTTGGATGTGTCCATTGGGAATGAAACGTCCCACATTTCTTCACGCCTCAAGGGGAGCATAAGACATTATATGGCTGCTAGATTGCATCACTTGTTTCCTTATGAACTAAGCCATATGATTGAATTATGTCTTTGGGAGGAGCCTCTCACATGGGAGGATTTTTTCTATGAATTACTATTCTAGAGGATGATTCATTTCATATGGATGATAGCTTGGAGGATGGAGCTTCACATGGGGATGAAGGTTCCCTATATTTTGTAGATCTATCCTTACAGTTGCTTCAGGACAAGAAAAATTTGGGAGGGGAGGATTGTAATATTCCTAAATTAGCATGTAGCTAATTGGAATATTAAAATCTAATTTTTCTTTCTCGTCTGATGAATAAGTGGGTAGGGATACCCATAAATCTCTTTATTAAAAATAAAACCACTTCTCATGTGAAATTGGATCATCTTTTTAGCTTAATAAATCACCGTAAGGTGTGAACAGGGGCTAGAGCATGTGGACTGGGTCAACTTTGACCAAATCAACAACGCAGTCATGGAGGAGTCGACAGTTATGGAAAGACAACACAGTTTTAGATGGAGACACCTTGCATGGAAGTAGTGTCGTAAATGAATGGGGTTTAGGGTTAGAAAGCTCACTTCTTATATAATCAAGAGGATGGCAGCCATATTATTAATGTTATGATATGTTATTTTTTAGACCATATGGTCTGTTTAGAGATGTAACTTTCTCTAGCTGTTTAGCTAAGATTGAGTGTTGTTTAGCACCGAGTGTTCTTGATTGGGAATCCCACCTCTTCCATTGGGAATCTCTTGGAGGAGTTTGCACTACATTTCCACATTTAGGTTTTAGAAAAATCTTTAGTCTTGTGGTACAGTGCAGTTTTTGTTGAGATATGTGCTGAGTTGCAGGGTGTAGTAGTCGAAGATTATATTTGGTGTTTTCTGAGCTAGTTTTGTAGTGGAAGAAGGTTTCCTTCCATTGGGAGGCCAAAAAATAATCCCCTTGGTATTATTAGATATATTTGGCATCAGGCCAAGGTGATTGTATCCCCTATAGCATATTTTCAGTCCAGTTCTGCGTTGTTTTAGTGAGTTGTTGCAGTGGGCAACCCGAAAATGGCCGAAAATCCAAAGTTAAAATCTGGCCAAAAAATTTATGGGTGTTTATGGGTCTTCTGAGTAGAAGACATGGTTAAAATCATAGATAATTTTGGGGAAGATAAAATCCTTTCGCACATGGGTCTTCTCCTCCGAAGTAGTAGTTTCCAGCTGTAGCAGTTTCCACAGCAGCAGTTGTTTGCTTTCCGTTGAAGGGATCAACCCTTCATTGAGAGTGTTCTTTTGGAGGAGTTATTTTAGATCTACATCAGATTCAACCACCTCCTTCTATGTGCTTCAGTTGCAGTGAATCTTCAGCCCTAGGGCTTTAGATCCACCATTCATATTTGGTGTATTTCCAGAAACCCTTCCTCGGTTGTCTAGGAAAAGTATATGGGAGCATAGATCTCCAATTTTGGCCTTGTATGAGCATGATATTTTAAGATCCATTTATTTATATGTCCTAGTTGCAGTATTAGTCACTAAAATTGCATTGTGCTTGCTTCAGTATTTTATGTAGTATTGTACTACATGTTTTGGGTGCATTTTGGCATTGGAGGCTTCTTTTTCCTATCTTGAGGGGCTTGATCCCTAAGATATTGTACTTATTTATTGTTGTTATACATAATAACATTGATCTATCATTTGGATCACATGTAATGTGTTAATACTTGTTGCTATTTCCATAATTATGAGCTATATTCCTGCTTCTCCCATTTGGGAATATTGCACCTTGAGTTTCCATACTCCAGTCTCTGTATATACGCTCTTCACTCCATGGATTTATGACTGAACCCTTTGCAACAAAAAAAATACCAATGGAAGTAGCATTTGTCTCTGGAAGAGAGAGTTGTTTGAGGTAGTCTTTTTGTTTGTTGCATCTTTTGCTGGTTGGATTGGATTTTATTTGTCTTACAATATGCCACAATATGTCAAGGTTTATGGTAGGCAAAGAAAGTGATGCTTCTCACAGGGGGAAGGAACCTCCTTTAACATCTTCTAGATTTGTTTAATTCATCCTTAGTAGAGTATGATCCTTTTGTAGTTGATTGCTTCTTCATTTATTTCTTTGTCACTTGAGGTTGTTTCTTTTTTCTGTTTGTTTCATTATATATCATGGTCTTGCTGGTTTCTAATTTTGTGGATTCCCTTTTTGCTTCTTCATTATCCTTCACAAATTTTACAAAAATCATATTCTTGTTATCTTCTACCTTGGATTTCCTGGTTTCTCCTTCATAGCCTATCCCAGCCTTTATATGAGGAGATATTTGAGCACCTATAATTTTGTCCAAATGTCCACAGCTTTTCATTTGAGAAGTATTCATAGTTAATTCAATTTTGGCCTTTTCCAATTTCTTCCTTAGGCTTACCACTTCTTCTTCTAGTTTTTCTCACTCCTGATTTTTCTCCTTTATTTATCTTTTTATAATATCCTCTATTTTCCTTGATTCTTCTAGTTCAATCTTCAATTTAATAAGATCTTCTGAATATGGTTCTGTCTTAGCATATTTCAGAAGAATCTCTTTCTGTTTCTTACTCTTAATTTTAAGTCTATCTATTTCCTCTAGGGAACTAATTAGCTCCCCCTCAAGATCTGCGTCACCTTATTCTTCAAATTGTTGGAGCTCTTCCTCAAGCTCCTCCTTGGCAATAAAAATGAATTCTGATGTTCCTTCTTCATTGGGGGATTCATCTGAGCTCTCAGATGCACTGTTGTCTTATTGAGCATAGAATTTTCTTCTATTAAATATGTTCCCTTTCGGCCTATTGCTGAAGTTGGTTTTCTCTTTTCCTTTTGATTGATTTTCTATTTTCTTATGAGGACATTTATATGCATATTTCCCCACTCTTCCAAAATTAAAGCAATTAAATGGAAGTTTACATTTATACTTACTAGTTCCTCTATCCAATATTCTGACAAATTTGACTTCTTATTCATCAGAGCATGAGCATGTACCTTCCTTTTCTTCTATGCACTTGTCTGCCTTAAAGGCAGCCTCCCTCATATTTGACTTCTGTTTAGGAAATCTCATCTCATATGTTGTTACGTTCCAAAGTAATTGGTTTCTCATTAAGGTTTACCATTTTGTTGTTTATTCTATGGTAGAAACCTTAGGATTAAACCTGGATGGAAGGAATCTCAATATTTTCTAGACTAAAAAACATTCTTTAATTTTTTATCCTAGGCTTATCATGATATTGAAAACTTCTGCAACTCTTAAGAATAATGCAACTATATATTCATCTTCATTCAATTTTAATTTTTCAAACTGAGTTTTATGTGCTTGTAGTTTTTCCATATTCGCCTTTTTATCTCCCTCATGAATGTTTCCTAAAGTATCCTAGATATCTTTGGCAATATTACTCTGCATTAATTTGATAAATTGTGACTCACTAAGACCACTCATGGGTGCATTCATTGCTTTTGAATTAGCTCTAAAATTATCTTTGGCTTCTTCCTCGGTGTCTATATCCTTTGGTGCATATCTTTCTTCCATAGTAGCCTAAAATTTTATTCCTAGAGACATTTAGTATGTCCTCATTCTTATTTTCGAGAAAGCATAGTTTTTTCCAGTAAGAAATGGGACTTTATTTGTTTAGAATCCTTCTATGCTAGCCATTTTGGGAACATAGGACATCCTTCCAGTTGTTAAACTATTACTCAAGGAACTGGCTCTAATACCAGATGATGAACCCTTAATTAAACTCAGACGTGTGGTGAATCAATTTAATACATTCATGGAAATTCAAAAACTTGTTCATTAAACTCATTTACACCTTCATTTCATAATCAACTTAACACATAATGGATCAACAAACATAATATGTGGAAAAAAATTAAATAAATAGATTAAAACGTCACATCAATACTTAATTATCAAGCACATAGACATCATATGTAAGTGGAAACCCATAAGGGGGAAAACCACATCTTATTATTGTTGTCATGCAAAGGCAAGCTCCAACTCTCTCTTACAATTGATTTTCTGTAGGTTTCAACCTAGAGGAGGCTACTATCTCAAATTTTGCAAGTTACCACTTGTAAGGAAGCTCCAACTACCATCTATTTTCTGCAAGCTACAACCCGCAGGAGGCTCCTACCTCGACCAACCACAACTGGATATATATCAAGATACAAATTGATATGGAAGCACAAACTTCCTCACACTACAATAAAATCATATGTTCATTTACCTGGATATCAGCTTTGTTTTACTTCTTCTTCACTGCTACCCTTCCAACCTTCAAATCTTCTTCATATGAGCTCTCGATATGCACAACATCTCTATCTTCTCTCTCTCATTCTTCCACTCTCTAACCTCACTATCCATATTAGAATAACATTATTTATAGAGATAAATTCATGATTGTTTGCATTCTCTATGGGAATATGAAGTGAATAGGCATTACTATTTGCCTTTCACCCACTCATTTCCTCACTTAGCATATTCCGAATGTTACAACAATATATACATTGTCTTCAGTATCAAATAGAGTTTTTCTTCACCATCGAGACTTGCCTTTGCATAAAAAACAATATAAAATAATCAATGAATTAATATCTATAGTTACAACAATATTTCAATTCAGTCCTTTCAGCTTCTCACTTTTCTGTTCATTTTTCCTTCTCAGCCTGTTGTCCCTCTGTCTTCTTTGACTGTTGTTATATTTCCAACTACGCTACAACATTCCTGTCTTAGCCTGACTTGAACGATGCCATTATGTTTTACACCACCTCTACCTATTGCACATCTTACCTGCAGCATTATATTCTCTTCTCTGCTCCTTTTCTATGTGTCGTGTTACTTACCCGAGTCCCCTTCTGCCCATGTTTAGTCTTCGTTATCAAACTTCCGCAACCACATAAAACCTCTACATGAGTGTCAGGTCACTTGCCCAGAGTCTTTTCTCTTGCGTTCAACCTTTCCATTTTAACTCACAAATGAATCTACATGACACTATTCTGCACTTAGAGTCTCGTTTATAATTTTCTTTATACACCGGAGACTTTTGGCTGCATTCAATCTTTTCTTCGTAAACTGAGTCATCCTCTTCTTCCAACATTTTCTTCATAAAACCACATAGCCTCAGACCTGAAATACATCATATATTCACTTCAAACTTCATCGCGTCCAGTATCTCTTCCCGAGTCCATTCTCTTGCGTTCGGCTTTTTCGTTTAACTTTCTGCTGCAACTGCGTACAACACTATTCTGCACGGGCTCTGGGTCCCTTTTCATGCATTTAGGCCTTTCCTTTGTAACTCGAGTCGACCTTCGCTTCCATGGTTTTATTCATAAAACCAATGCAAACACATTAAACCTTGGACCTGAAATATATTAGTATTTACCATTGAGCCTCATTGTGTCCACTTGAAAAAGCGCACTTTGCAACTATTAGATTATAGAAATTTCACAATACTTGCGATTTTGCGTTTTCGCAAATCACAACAAAATCCCCTTCACAACCCGTAACTTTTAACATTCAACAATAAACTTATCCTATGTGATTTACGATGTGTGGTATACGGGCCAGGTCCACGTCATTATGCCATGCCACCCTACCATGTCACGGCCACGTCACCTTGCCACATCATCATAAATTTCTTGCAATTTGTGGGGTTGGGGCCACATCATCTGGCACATCAGCTTTCCATATCACTCCCACGTTAGCTTGCCATCTCACTTCCATGTCATCGCTAGGTCATTGTGACATCATCTTCCCACATCATAGCTCGCACTTCGCATTTCGTAGTTTCTGTGACTTATCCCATCGCAACGTAAACAATTTAACTCGTGATTTCTTATCATGTAAATTTAAAACTCACCGACATATGATATGTGATTTAATCTCTGCCATTGATCAATGCCCAAATCCAACGGTCCATGTTGCTCCTTTGCTGATCTGCTTCCCATCGCAACTTAAATAGTTTTACTTGCGAATTATTCTGATATGAAATTTAATATCTCTCATTGATCAATACCCAGATCCAATGGTCCACGCTGCTCCTTCGTTGATCTGCTTCGCATCAAAAGTAAGATAGTTTACCATGTGGCGTATTTCAACATAAAATTGCTGAAGTGTGAAAAGCCATTGTGTTTGCGATTTAATATTCGTCATTGATTTGTGCCCAGATCCAACAGTCCTCACTACTCCTTTGCTATTCTTTGTCGACTTTTGTTCTTTGGTTGTGCTCGTTCATTTCTTTCTAGTTCTTCATAGAATACTTGACTCGTTCATGAATTTTCCCATGTTCATACTTGTCCTGTGTTCACAACTTGACCCACTTAGCATTCACGACTCGACCCAAACGTGCAAAATTTCACCCAACACGTTCATGACTCTGCCCATCATGTTCACGACTCTACCTTTGTTGTTTGTTTCCTTTTCTCCTTTTCTCCCTTAAATTCTTCATTGCTTCCTTTTCTTATTTGATTTTAAAGTTGCTCCTCTCTACTCCTTTGCCTTTGCTGATGGTCTACTGCTGCTCCTTTGCCTCTCTTTTATGCTTTATTACTGTAGTATTTCCTGATATGTTTCTTTGCCTTATTCCTGCTGCTTTTGTACTCCCTTTCCTTAATGATAGTTCTAGTGCTGCTCCTTTGTGCTCCTTTTCCATTAATGACAATATTTCCAACCTCATGATGAGACTCATTATATTTCATGTTTTTTTGTATATTTTTTGAGTTACACTCTAAAAATGCAATATTAGTGGATGGGGAGGTAATATTTTTGCTTAAGGGTTTTGGATTCAAAAGATGCTAAAGCTTCGAAAAATCTTTTACTTTTGAAACAATAATTTTCATGTCTGATCAATGGATACTGAGATCTTCTAGTATTTCAAGTGATGAAATATTCACAAAGTACTGGATAAAAAGGTTTTCAGATATTAAAAAAAGAAATATCAAACTTCAATGTTATAATTTACTTCATATAACTTCTCCTTTAATTGATCATACTTCATGTTATTGATGAGATATGCAAATATGAAGTCAATTAGAGTATTAATAAAAACTATTGAACTAAAACATTGATATGTACATATGATCATTACATATTTACAATCAGACAAATTGTTTATTTATTTATTATTTTTATTTATTTAATTTTTATTTTTTTGTATTTTTTACTTATTTAATATTTATTTATTTATTTATTCAGAATTGCTTTTTTAAGAACTAGCCCATCAATAGGAAGAGTGTTACCCTTTCCTCGTAAATCTTACAGAATAAAGGTTGATGGGCCCCGTTTCTCAATTATATGAAATGGGTTGAGCCACTGTATTTGGAACTTTGTGTGTTTACATTTTTATTTGTGGCATTTATCCCATTTCAAAACTATGTCACTAATTAAATTTTTTTTTTATTGTTTATTGAACTCACATCAAACCAAGATTTGACCACTTTTTGATGTTGAATATGAGTTATTTTGGCTATATCTCTCTCTTCTTCTAGCTTTCAAATTTGGGACATTCTTTGTTGCAAATGCAAGTAGGAAAAATGATTGAATAATTAGAAGAATACTTGAGTTTAGAACCTCTCTTGAGGGAAAATTCAATAATAGTATTTCCAGAAAAATTAGATACATTGTAATAAATAATAGCATCAGGTACGCCAAATTTGGTAATTATATGTTGATCAGTCAAGTCCATAACATTTTTAGAGTTGGCTACCTTCAAAATAATTGCTTCCACACACCTATTAAAATATTTTTTAATAGCTAAGATGTACATGTGTTGTTTAGAAGAATTCAGAACAATCCCACCTATAATAGTGAATCCCCATTGTTCGAGGTTATTCAATAATAATTGGTTGTAAGGGCGAGCATGATATTTTATCTCTTCCTGTAGCTATTTGGAAAAATTTCCATTTTCATACATAAGCATCAATATCTTTGAAAAAAGTAGCCTAGTAATATCAAGCATGAAGGATTTCGTGAGAAGTAGTATCCCAACTATACTGTCATCCAGCTAATGCATAATGCATTTCCTGTAAGAGCTTTTCTGCTTCAGGTTTCTCAATACATCTCAGTAAAACAAAGTCATAATTTATTCTAAATAAGAATTTATCAATAAGCTGATATTGATTTGCCTTAACCCTCAAATATCTTTTACTTCCATAATATAGTTCTACTAGAGCATGACCATTTCTCACCTAATAAGTTAAATTATAATATTGAGATTCAGTGTCAATAAGACATATCTTTGAAATTAGGAAAATGTTACCTGAATCTTCTTTAGCTGAATTGTCTAGAGCTACAGTTATTAACATGAAAAAATATTGAACTTTTACTATTTTAGTTGGATTTATTTCCAAATCGTATTCTTGCAATGTAGTAGCCCAATTGGCCATTTTCTCTCTAATTCTTTCTGAATGAGTAATTTCCTAACAGTTGGGAAAGGAAAAATTGCTTCCGTATGTGATTTTAGCAGAAAATATCTAAAATTCTTTATTGACCTAAAAATTGCAAAAGTTTTTTTTTTGACATTACAATAATTTAACTCAACCCCCTATAAATTAAAACTAAATAAGGAAATAAGAGCTTCAATTTTCTCTTCATTTATTTGAGTAAATAAAGTTGCATAATATTTTTTCAGAGGAAAAGGTATATAAAACAATTTTTTTAGAAAAATCAGGAGTTGATAATGATGGAGCATCTAAAATATCTTGCTTTATTTTCAAAAGACTTATTCTCAATTTTACCCCATTTATAGATTTCTTTCTTATTTATCACTGTCTCTAACGGAAAAACAATTGTGAAAAATCAGGAACAAAGCTTTTGACAAAATTTATCTGACCAAGAAAGTATTGCATGGAATTTTTATTGTAAGGTAAGGGGATTTCTAATATTGCTTAGATTATTTTAAGATCAGTACAAATTCCTTCATTAGAAACAATAAATTTTAGAAACTTACCTTCATTAAGAGTAAATAATTACTTTTTAGGAGAACTGTGGAGATTCTGATTTTTGAATCTAAAAATCAACACCACAGAAATCTAAAAATCAACACCACAGATTCTGAGTTTTGAATCTAAAAATCAACACCACAGAAATCTACAATCCATCATACTTTTTAGGATTCAAATAAATTATGGACATTTTAAATATTTCGAAGATTTTTTTTTAGATCATAAAGATTAATAGTCCTATTTTTTGAATAAATTGTAATTTCATCTATGTACACTACAATATATTTATTGGTGAAACCTTCGAAAGAAATGTCCATTTCTCTATGAAATGTAGCTCCTACATTTATTAATTTAAAAGGAATATTCTGGTATTCATATGTTCCCCATTTTGTCCTAAATATAGTTTTCAGTTTATCCTCAGGATGCACAAGGATTTGGCTATAGCCTAAAAAATCATCTAAAAATGACATTAGTTCTAAACTTGCAACCGATTGTAAAATTTTCTCCATTGGAGGAAATGGTAAGTTATCATTTTCACATGCTTTATTTAAATTCCTAAAATCTATGCAAATTATAATTTCTCCATTCATTTTATGTCTGGTAAACTATTAGAAACCCATTTGGAATGTCTCACCAGGAAAATGATTTTAGATTTGAATAACTTGTTTAACTCTGTAATAATTTGATATTCTAGGTTTCGGTGGATTTTTTGAGTTTTTGCTGGATTTGGTTAACACCTCTAAGAATAGGTATTGTGTGTTGAATGATATATTTATCATAGGTTTTAATATCATCATCACTCCAAGAGAAAACATCCTTGTATATTTTTAAAATAGGGATCAAAGAAGATATTCCATCTGGTGTAAGACCAAGGCCCAAATTGATGTTTTAAGGTTTATGATTAGATCGTAGTTTAACCAATTGAAATATTAATGCAGATATTTGGATTTTTCAATTAAATACCTTTTTGAACCTAACTTTCAGATTATTCAAGTCTTCAAATTTTACTATAGGTTTAGGAAAATTGTTTTCTTGACAAGACTTAATTTTCTGCCTTTCATGCTCATCCTTGTTAATGATTTGACCTGAATAAGAACCATCATAGGTTAAAAATATTAGGATGTCATTTTCATCATTAAATACACCTGGGTTGGTTATGTTATTTGGAATGGAGGGCCGGAAAATCAACTCAATAAAAAATATATCATGACTAAAATCTTCACATGTGATGAGCCCTAAAGAAATATTGGCTCGGAGATCAACACTAGCATTTTGTAATATTGGGATTTGAATTATGTTGAAATAATTCAAATGATAAATTAGAAATTGGATCAAGTATTGGTAATGTGTTGTGAAACTAGCTCCAAAATAGAAGAAAAGAGAGATCAACGCCTTAGAAATCAGCCACTTCGAGGGGGCAACCTCCAATACATTACATAAACGAATAATTCTTGGATGCTCCAAATGACCAAAACCTCCTTATATATATAAATAATTTCCTTTGATTCGATTAATTTCAAGAGAAATGGGTCTTACTTCTTGCATTAAAACAACTTCAATTCCATTTCCTGAGGCATCACATTCCACAATAAAGGATTTTGTGAAATCTGACGTAGCTAAGACAGGTGCTAGGCACATTGCCTCTTTAAGATGTTCAAAGGCCTTAGCTGCTCCAGGAGTCCATGAAAATGCATATTTATTCAATAATGTTGTTAGAGGTGCTTCTATTCTCCCATAATTCTTAAAAAACTTGTGATAATACCCTGTTAACCTGAGAAATCTTCGCAACTGCTTTATGGTTGTGGGGAATTTCCATTCCTTAATGGCTTCAATTTTGTTAGGGTCTACCTTAACACCATTGTGAGATAAAATATGACCCAGATATTCCACCTCTTGTACTCCAAAGACACATTTGGATGCTTTTTCATATAATTTTTTCTCCTGCAATAGTTTGAGCACCCTTTCAACATGTTGAACATGATCATTCCAAGACCTACTGTAGATCAGTATATCATCAAAAAATACTAGAAAATTTTTTCTAATGAAGGGTTTGAAATGGAATTCATCAAGCCTTGAAATGTAGGAGGTGCATTGGTAAGGCCAAAAGGCATGACGAAAAATTCGTAATGACCCTCATGTGTTCAAAATGTTGCTTTCAAAATATCTTCAGTCTTCATTCTAATTTGATGCTATCCTGAGTGAAGATCCAACTTGGTAAAATAAATTGCTCCATGTAATTCATCCAATAATTAATCAATCACAAGAATGGGAAATTTATTTTTAATAGTGAGATTATTTTCCTCCCTATAATCCAGACACATGCGCAATGATCCATCCTTCTTGTGCACCAATACTACTGGAGCAAAGAAAGAACTTTGACTAGGTTGAATTATACCAGCCTCTAACATTTCTGCAATCATACATTCAATTTCTCTCTTTTCGACATAAGGATATCTATAAGGCCTGATGTTTGGAGGAACACTTCCTGGAATCAAATGAATAGCATGATCATGATCACGAATAGGTGCGAGTCCTTTGGGAGTTTCAAACACCTTGGAAAGATTACCTAAGACTTTTTGGATATCTGCAGAAATAGATGATTTTGATGTTGGAACTTCTAGTGAGCATAATTGTGCAATTACACCTCGTTTTTCCTTCTTCAGAAGATTTTTCATGACATTAGGGCTTATTATATTTCTTGTATTCCCTCCGATACCCCTTAATTCGACTTCCTTTCCTTCTCAAAAAGAAATTCAAGAAAAGTTCTTGAAAATTAAAAGCTATTGTCCCTAAAGATTGTAATCATTGTACTCTTAGTACAACATCATCTCTTCCCATTGGAATGGAAAGCATTGGAATATTCAATACATATTCCCCCATGGTTAGCTTGATATTATGGCATTTTCCAGAGAAATTTATAGTTCCTCCACTTGCAACTATCACTTGACATTCTGGTACTCGGTATAGGAAACAATTCAATTCCTTGGCTACCTTACAATGAACAAAATTATGGGTACTACCTGAATCAATAAACACTATTACCTTTTTATTCTTGATATTTCCTTCTATCTTGAGAGTTTGAGGAGTGGTAATTCCTGCCAATTCATTAAAAAATATGGTCAATACCATTTCTTCCTCTTCTATGGTTGGTTCCTGGTTTATATCCTCTTCTTTTGAAGATTCTTGTTCAATTTCTTCTTCCTCTTCACAATCTATGTAAAATAATTTCTTCTTAGCACACTTATGGCCTTTAGTGTATTTTCTATCACAACTGTAGCAAATCCCTTTTTCTCTTTTTTCTTCAAATTGTTGTGGCGTCAACCTTGTAGGTTGTGGAAGTCTAGGAGTAGTAAAACTTCCATATTTATAGATGTGAGTGGTAGGCTTCCTTGTCGCCATAATTTTAGATTCTATTTTTCTTTCCAACCTAAATGCCTTCTCCAAAGAATCAGGTTCCAAAACGCGAACTTCATGTTGGATTTTATCCTTTAACGTCCCTATGAATACATCAATCCTGTGTTCCTCTGGAATATTAGTTACCCTTATATTCAATTTTTGGAAGTCCTCAATGTGCTCCACCACTGAACCCTTTTCTTTTAGATTTACCAATTGGCTAAAGAAGGTGTTGCTCTTTGTATCCTCATAATGTGCTATCATTTCCTCTGTAAAAATTGACCAAGTGACAATTTTTTTATGAGATAAAAGTCATCAATACCATACAAAAGTATTATGTTCTAAATGTAAAGTTGCAATGCATACATTTTGTGTGTTTTGCACATTATTGAGATCAAAATATTGCTCCATCTTTAGTATCCATTTTACGGGATCCTTGACATCAAACTTGCTCAAATTTATCTTTGGAATATGGTGGTTCTTCCATCCAACATTAGAGTTTATGAAATCACGATTAACATCTATTTTATTCTCATCATGAGTTTATTCTACTATATTTTCGCCATCAAGAATCACTTCTTGTATCAACTTTGTCAAGCCTTCCATGTCCGTTTTTAGATCTTCTTCATGTTTTCCATGTTGTCTTTCATTTTTTCTTCCATGTCCTCCATCTTATCTTCCACGCATTTCTTCAAACCATCCATATTATTCTTGAAACCATCCATATTATTATTCAAACCATCCATCCTCGCTTCCATGTCTTTCTTCAAAACTTCTATTTCAGTTTTTGTTGCTCTTTGCAAGAGAAAAATTTTGTGCACTTGCTCTTGAAAAATTCATAGATCATGTTGTAATTCTTCATCTTCACAAGTCATAGTAGATTATTATGAGGTCTTAATTGGTGTTGAATTATTTTTATGACGAATTTTAGAACCAAATACTGAAATATATGCTCAATAGGCCCTTGGAATCACTCCAATCTGAGTTTTTACAAAAGCCTTATGCAATTCGGAAAAAAAAAAAAAAATACACACCTTTTTTTTTTTTTTGAGGAGCTCGATATTGAAACTGAATTATATCTGTAATTTGTGATCTTAAATATTTGAAATTTGGCCCTGAGGTAGCCCTATGAATCCTCTTTCTAATTCCACAGGTTTAACCTAATTCTGATTCTTCAAGGTAAAGTTATGTCCAATCTCCTAGAATGACCTAATTAAGGATTGGTTCAGTAGAGCGAACTTGTATGACTTTCCATGTGTCACTGTTTCATCCTTCGGCTCTAAAATTGATAGAAAGGAAACCACATTTCATGTAATTATGGCCACTCCTTACAGAATTCCAATCCGATGCTCAGAGAGAGAGTTATGAAGATTTTCCCACAATCACCTCTTTGAGATGAAATTTGGGAGCCTGAATGAGCCATAAATTCCATAGATCAAATCTGTGAACAAATTGTGAACCAAGCTCTAAAATTTTACGACGATATTCCTCTAGATTTCTACTTCTCTCTCTCAAAATTTTAGCTTCTGAAACTTCGTAGAAAAAAATTTATAGCAAAAATTCCATGATGACCTGTTTGGAGCAATGAAACCCTAGAATCGAAAGCTCTGATACCAAATGTTGTGAAAAAAGCTCCAAAAATAGAGGAAAAAAGAGATCAACACCATATAAATAAGCCACTTAGAGGGGGAAACTCCAATACATTACACAAATGAAAAATTCTTGGATTCTCCAAATGACCAAAACCTCCTTCTATATATAGGAGTCCATGGGGCCACAATACAATCCTAGCCGACCTAACAATAATAATTTAATGGCACAACAATAACAATATTTGGGTTACATGGGTACAAAAATAACATTCAGGGGGAAATACTATTAACAATAAGGGAATAAACTAGTAATATAGGGACCTAACATAATGCTTGAGGTGACTAGAAACACAATGAATGTTGTTTCTAACTTGTCTGATTACATTCTGTAAGTCACCAAAAAATTTAAGGTATTTTACATCAAGAATAATAGCCTGCAATAATCCTTGTACAATTTATTCATATCGAATGATGTTTTTGGTACAATCAAATTCAAATATGCATGCAAGAATAATTTTTTCACTCTCAAGGTTTACTAGAATGCAACCATCTCTTGCACCTTCATTAGATTTCCATCCATCAATGTAAAGATTCCAAAACAAAATATCATGATTATTTATAGGATTTTCTACAATAATGATATATATAAATGAATCTGTTTGAGAGAAATTTTCAGTTCGAGATAAAACTGGATCAGCTAAAATTAGATAGTTTTGTGCTGAAATTTTGCCAAAGAAATATCCCAAAGAATAATTTCGAAGAATTTTATTTGAAAATACTACCAGTTGATTTTCCTCATCAAAATAAGTCATTGAATATCTCAGATGTTTCTCCTTGTCAACACAAATATGATTGGGTTTTCCTTTGTATGGAAGCGATATCTGTGACCAATTAGTTGCAAAGTATCCATGTAGTTTCTCAGACCAGTGTGTTCTTAAAATGAGAACATAAAATTTGGGAATGTATACAACTAATATATCTATTATTTGACAAACCTTTTAATCTTTGGAGAGTTTGGGATTATCCACGGTCTCTGTGAAACCCACTTGTCAAACTTTCGATAGTAAACCAAACTATCAGTAAAAACAAAAACCACGAGGAATTTGAAAACCAAAAACCTTTTAATTTTAAGATAATATTATTAAAATAAAATTAATTTCCCCCAAAAATTTGACTTTTGTGTGGCCTAATTGAAAAATATGAACAACATATTTTTGAGTTGAAATATTTAATTTAAGGAAAACTGCATAAGTCATGATGTTAGATGATGCACCAGAATCCACTAAAAAATTGTGAAAATTCTTATCAAAGACTTCAAAAGTCAATAAAAATGGAGGAGTTTGCAAATTCAACTTGTCTCTAGTTACAATATCATCGAAGGGGTCAATCTTATATACATAAACATTTGGAGGATTTCCTTTCCCGTTTGAAGGTTTTGTAGTGACAACAATAGGTAATGGAGATGTAGGGACTACATTTAGGTCCTTGAGTAAAAATGTTTGTTTTTATTTAACTTGCTAACCTCATACATGGAAATGCTTGCCTTGAAATTTTTTAGGTCTTCCACAATATTATTCTCTATAGTATTCAATACTGCCAAATATTTATATGAAGAAGGAGATTCAAAAGTAGTTGGAACAGTGTGAGAAGGCATAAAAACAATATTTTTAACTGGACCTTTTTCATTAGTATGTGTAGGGGAATTTTATTTTTTATTTGATGCAGATGTATCAGTAGGTCCATTAATTCTATTACTCACTAATAAGGCTTATTCTACTTCTTAATTTAACGAAGTAGTTAGAGTAAAATCCCATAGACCATGGTCTTCGACTAACTCTTCTTCTTCTGATTCTTCAGCATATAAGAATGTTTCTTCTTTCTCATCATCCTCTTCAGATTCTACATTTGATATCATGGAAAGAGGTTGTGATTGTGATGGATGATTCCTTTTGAAAGGTCAATAGGACTTCTTTGAAGATTCAACAACTTATCTCTTATTTTCTACAAGTTCATTGGACATTGTCTTCAAAACCTTTTGTAACCCTTCAAAATCGAAAGCATATTTAGGAGCTTTATTCTTGGATTCATCTTTAAAAGTGATTTTTGGGCTTTCTTTCTTTCATTAGTAACAATTTTCTTATCAAGGGAGGAAAATATATTTTCTACAGAATGAGCTTCTTTCATATTATCAAGTAATTTTTCTTTATTAGCTCTATCTACAAACATAAGAATATTTGAAGGAAGAACACTAATATACCATTCAATTTGAACATGAACACCAGGTCCAAAAGTTTGTTCTATTTTATGTATCAACTTGTTAAATTTTTAG
Source organism: Pinus albicaulis (assembly GCA_034641835.2). Lineage (NCBI taxonomy): Eukaryota > Viridiplantae > Streptophyta > Pinopsida > Pinales > Pinaceae > Pinus > Pinus albicaulis. Next base: position 261,975,666 of record CM076582.1, on the reverse strand, counting down.
TTGAAATATTTTATTTTCTAATTTGAATTGATCTTAATACATGACAAATCATTAATTAAGGTTTCAATTAATAAATATTATCCCAATTTTATTAAAATTTTCTCCTCATGGATATCCCAGCTTGTAATTTATCAAATATTTAATGAGAAATACAAATAACTTGCAGATCCTTCAAATGTGTAAGGAGAAATTCTAACATAATATTATTCTATGACTCCATTCAAATTGATGGCTAACATGAAATTGTGAAGATGTTCCTCTGCAAGGAGGCCATCATCAGGATTAAATTTAGGTAACCATGTCTCTTGATTTTTAGGAAGAGGATTTAATGGTGTTTCCATTTAAGCTACCCCTAGGTTATTCCATGGTTAATTAGTTATTATTTGATGATTGATTCTACTAGGGGTTGTGCGTGAGTTAAGGGTTGTAGAATAATTTACTATTGAATATGATGCCCTTGCAGTACTAGCTCTTTGGGAAGGAGAGGATTGAGTTGAAATGGGAGAAAAAGGATGATAAGAAGAAGGTAAAGGAATTTGGGAAGAAATGGGGTTGAGAGAGGGAGTTTGAGGTGGTGAAGTTGAAGTGATCTCGCTAGATGAATATTCTGTTTATGAAGGTCCTTTTATTCTTCGATCACTGCGTAATGGAAATTCAAATGGTAGGATTCCATCTTTCTCACTATGGGATCTAGTCAATAGACCATAATATTTAAAGGACAAGGAAATAATTCCTTCAAAAAAATCAGATTGGACAACCCTTTCTCTAGAGATGGAAATTCCTTCCAATCTCTGAATCAAATTTTGCAGCTCAGCTATATCTGAGACTAGATTCTTCTAAGTGGAGGTGTGTCCTTTTTGTTTCTGAATGAAGCTAGAATATTGAGTGGCTGAGTGAACAACTTCACATCTAGAGGATCGATATTTAGAATATGATCTTTAATTTGGTGGAAATTTTGAGCGAGAATGACTCTTTGGATGAGGTTTGTATTTTGGAGAAGGATTTTTTTCCATTGATAGTATGATGGGCTTCATTATAGCACCAAAAATTTTGATGGCTCCAAATGTATGCCTCAACATGGGGGAAATCCACCTGGTCAGGACCTTAGGGTAGAACCTTTTTCGTTTGGAATGGTGGCTGCGACTGGAAATTATGGGACCCATTTCACTTAGTATAAAATAAAAAAATGGATGAAGTGTAAAATTATAAGGCTAAATATATAATTCAACTAAGAAAAAATAACATCTAAATAAACTATATATTTATCTATCTATCTTAGGTGAGCTTATCTATATACGTGATCTAAAAGGATCTCACATATAACATGACAATATATTTGGTTAGGCCAATGTGAGGTTAAATACAACAATGATTAACTAATTTAATTAAATAGTTAATTAAATTAGTTGATGAATTCGTTACACATATTTTATTTCATTATTTATTCATATATCATATGATTCCAATCAGACATAACACGAGTGGAAGATGTATGAATGTTTGTAACACATTTATGATAAACTTAAATAAAATAACCCTTTAACTCTTACGTAAAGGAAAAAAAGAAAAATAATAGTACGTGATATATTGTAACTCTCCTCAAAAGAAAATAATAGTGGTTCAAGTTTCTATTAAGATAACTTAGGTTACAATAATGCAAAAAAAATATTTTGCTCCAAAATTTAGTAACCATTCTCCATTCATTTGATGGAGATATATAGTATTTCATGTTCATTTTTGGGTACCATCAGATGTGCTCTAGCTCCAAAACTTTGTGGAGGGGATCGAACATGGGGGATGTATAAACCACAAAAATCATTTGGAGAATCCACCGAGAGCTTAATTTATTCAAATAATTAACTATTTTAATGGATACCCTAAGTCTAACTTGGGGAAATGAAATCATTAAAGTGAATTAATTTAGACATGTGGGTGATAATGTCTAAGGGAAAATTTAAAGGATGGAAGTTTATCTTAAAGTTTAGAAACCTTGGTGAATCTTAATAGTCCTTAATATGTAAATTGTAAAACTTTTGGTGATATTTTTGTAGAAATATTTAGATTTCCAATGATTTGATATTAGTTGATATAATATTTTGGTGATTTTTAAGGTAAAATAACAGTGTAGTATAAAATTTGGGAAAATCGTTTTCGAAAAAAATGGGAATTGGTGAATCATTTTTTTGGAAAAATCATGGAAAATTACCCCACCTACAAATATTAGACCATAAAATTTTCCCTGGAATGTTCTATGTAATGAGGATGAATTCTTTTCTAATATTATCCATTGATTAGAGATTAAATCATGGTGGTTGATTGTTCGATGAGAAAATTATTAAATTAAGGCTTGGGGTGAGTTGGAGAACACACGTATATCCGTAGAACTTGAGCTAAGTTGAAATTTTGGGGCGCAGTTAGATGAAAATTTTCAAGTGAGTTTGCATTGCACCGAGCGGAAATTCGTTAGTAGGATTTCAGATCTGAGGCAGAGAATACAATAACAGAGAGGTAGATATGTGTGAGAGAGGAAACACATGCCCATGATAGGTGACACAGAGGCAACATAAGCCTAGGATGGGTGATGAAGATGTAGCATAAGCCCAGGAGGGGTGACGCAGAGGGAGCGTAACCCTGGGACGCATGACATATAGTGAGAGAGGCTCAGGTAGATGGACATAGGCCCAATTAGGGTGAAAAGGTCACTTAGTGAGTAGCAATGACATTTCAATGGGCCAGATCAGGCTTGTATTCATCATATCAGACAGACTGATGCAACCGCACTAAAGGGTGATGTAGTGACTGTGTAGGCACCTGTGGGGTTCTTCATTATCAGTAGAAGCAACCATAATATTTTTCTCCAAAGATATAGATAATTTTACCAGGATTTTCATTGTTGGGTAAACCACTAAGGATACCCCAGTTTGTATTCATAAATCTCCATAACAATAAAACCCTCAAGAGTTTTTGCACTAGTTTTCCCTCATTGGGTTTTTATGGGGACATTTGTCCAAAAAATATTGTCTGCCCTCTATCAAATGCTATTAATTCTTTAGTACTTTATCTGTATGTATGTGTACACAATAATTTATTTACTACGATTTTTTTCATGCATTATTCATAAAAATAACATGTTAAGTTAATAAAACTAGTAGGATAAGTAAATCACATTGCTACTGTAGGATTTTTGCTTAGTAGATTCAGACATTTTTTCATGGTATTAGAGATATTGAAAATCAGGGGGAGTTGAAGCCATCAGCGAAGAGGTAGCGTAGCACTAGTGGGATAGCGTAAATCCAAGGAGGGGTGATGTAGAGCCTGTCTAGCTCACGCAGAGCTGACGTAAAGACTCACGCAGATCCATAGGGATGATGCAAGGCCTGTCTAGCTCACGTTGAGCTAGACAGAGGCTCACACAAACTCAAGAGGTTGACGTAGTCCAGGAGGAGGTGACGTTGTTCAAGTTTTCGTGGCTAGAAGCGCAGTCTTGTTCTTCAAAGTTGTTAGTGGGACATTGTTTCTGTCAGTGTAGAACAATGTCTAGCAGGGTTGAAAAAGTAGGGGAAATAGTTTCTCACCAGAATTTGTAGCCAAGAAGTGTTAAATATGATCAGTGGAGTGATTGGAGAGATTTGATTCAACATAATTGGTGGAGGATTTATGGGAGGGAAATCACTTGTCAAAGGGAGTGCATTATCTAGAGGTTTTATATTGCCAAGAGGCCTAGATCTGAGTCTATTGCTAAGAGAAACAACATAATAAGGGAGAAGAGTATGTGTTTCAACATCGTTGAGCAAATATGGTGTCACATGGATTGAGGGATCAGGATAGGTTAGATGGAGCATCTAACTTCTTCATATGGAAGGCTAGGATCCTCTCAATTCTTGAGGAATATCACATCAAAGATCATGCTAAGAAGGTTGTAGTTATTCCTATTGATGTTGATCAGTAAAAGGAGTATTATGAAAATAAAAATAGAGCCAAGAACTTGATTATGGATGTTTTTAAGGACCATGTGGTCCCACACATTGCGGAGAAGAATACGGAAAATGATATGTGGATGAACATGATCACATTGTATCAAGGTAATTATGTCCAGAGGAATATGCCTATGGGGAATCAAATGGGACTATTTTAGATTCAAAAGGGAGAGGAAATCACCCCTGTCATCTCTATATTGAAGGCGATTTAAGATCAGTTGTTTGTTATGGGGCAAAATCTTGACGAGGGTCTTATGGTGAGGACTACCCTAAATGTAGTGTCTAGAGAGAGGGGTACCTTTTTCCAAGTCATTTTGGGTAGAGAAATACTTCAAAATTGGAACGACATGTGGGTAGCTCTTTGTCAAGAATATATCAGGAGAATTTCCAAGATGGGAAACAACAAAAAAGGGTCCAAGATCGAGGAGGGAAATGAATATGTCTCTCTTGCATCTAAGGGACAACAATAGGAGTGAGGGAAGAAGAAGAAAGCCCTTTCTAAGGTCTTATGCTTCAGATGTGGTGAATTGGGACATTTCACCAATACTTTTCCTGAAAAATAAGAAGGGCAAGGAAGATTTAGATTCTAAGGCTATAGTAGCCAAGGGTGATTATGGGAGTGATGACGATGTGTCTACGAGTGCTCATGTTGCTCTAGAGAAGAGGTGGGGGTGACATAGATATGTAGTTCCCTTGAAGTTCAGATGAAGGGGAGGGACCCTTGTGGTAGCCAGACTCTTGGATCACATACTTGCTATGGGAGTTGTTAATGATAGTAGCAGGATGATTGGAGTCAGTGGGTGAAGAGGATTTTGAAGGCACGTTGGCAAAGTTAGGATGCTAAATACTGGAACAACGCAGATGAAAGAGCAATGTAGAAGAAGTAGCACAAAGTATGATGGGATTTTAGTAGTGCAGAGGTAGTTCTTACGCAGTGCAGAGGAGTAGTAGTGTAAAGGCACCAGAGGGTCAAGATTTTGAGTGATGTCATTTAGTTTCTTACCTCTAAGGAACTGAGTTGTAGTAAAATAATTAGTCATGGAAGTTCTATGGGAAACATGATGCAATATTTGAGATGGAGCTACATTACAGATGACGTTGTCACTGTGGCTATCATGCGTAACAGTACAAAAGGTAGCAGCGCAGTGGAGGAGCGAAAGCATCTGAGCATCAGTGGTGCAAAGGACCAATATTTTGGATCATAGTAATGCTTCTACATTGAAGTGTTGCTAGACCACATTCCTCGCTAAAGGGAGCGTTGATTTTTTGGTAGCATCGAATGTGCTCTAGCTTAGAAAAATTGTGGAGGGGCTAAAACGCATAATATCTCCAAGACCCATAAATCATTTGTATAAATCCCACCCTGAGCTTAAGTTATTAAAATAATTAATTATTTTAATGGAGACCCTAAATATAACATCAGGAAATTAAATAATTAATGTGAATTAATTTAGACATGTGGGTAAGAATTTTCTAGGTAACGAGGATCATTTTTTTCTAATCTTAGAAGATGATTATAGATTAGATCACGATTTGATTTTTCAACAAGAAAAGTATTAAAGGAATGATTGGGGTTAGTTCGAGAACACGCACATAGCGCTAACACTTAAGCTAAGTCAAAATTCTAGGGCACATTTTGCTGACAGTTTTGGAGTGAGCTTGCAGTGCGATGAGGGGCAGTTCAACAGTGGGATTTTAGATTCGAGGCTGAGAATACAATAGAAAAGAGGAAGATATGTGCTAGAGAGACAACACAAGCCTAGGAGGGGTGACGTAGAGGCAACATAAGCCTAGGAGGGGTGATGCATAGGCAACGTAAGCCCAAGAGGGGTGACACATAGCTACATGGGCTCACGCAGAGGGACACATGCCCAGCCATGGTGACGCAGTCACTCAGTGACCAGTGGTAAGGTTTCAGTTGGAAAAATTGCGCTCGTATTCAGTAAATCAAACAAAATGATGCAGCCACAATGATGGGTGACATAGTGTGTGCATAGGGCCCTGTGGGGTTCTTCATACTAAGTTGAAACAACCATAATATCTATCTCTATAGATAAAAGTACTTCTGTCGGTATTTTCTCTATTTGGTAAACCACTACTGGTAACCTAGTTTTCATTCAAAAATCTGGATAATAATAAAACCCTCAAGAGCTTATGCATTTGTTTTCCATCATAGGGTTTATTCGTGGACATTTTTCCCAAAAATCATGTGTGTCCTTTGTCGAATCTTCTTAATTCATCAATACTTGATATGTATGTATGTTTAGGTAGCAATGTATTTACTTTTCATGTATTATTCAGAAAAATAAATTGTTAAGTTAATAAAACTAGTAGGATAAGTAAAACAGATTACTCGTGTAGAATTTATGTTTAGTACATTAAAAAAAATTCACATTTAAATCAAATAAAAATATAGAAAAGAAGAATAGAAGTATGAAGTGGTTTTAACAAAAAATGCTTCAAATAAAAAAATAAAATAATTCTGGACTTTGTTGTAACAACTCGGCTAAGACTTTGAATAAGATTTCCCTCCAATACATTGATGTCATTTGTAAATATTTGACATGGGATTCAATTTTGTTGGAGGCCATGGGTGTATCCAAATTTGACCAAAACATATATTATCCTTAAGTGTTGGCATCATACGAGTGGTTATGTATGATAAGAATCGAAGCATTAACCACTGGCTATGAGGCTTAACTAAGAAATGGCATTGGCATTATAAGTCAATATTTGATATATTTTCAATTTTCTCAACTTTTTCTTGGAAAATTCGTGCCATGTTTTGGTGAATTATTTGATAGCAGGAAGAGTTTCCTTGGGGAAGTCTAAAAAAATATTTACCCACAAAAAATTATCATTTATGGCTTCAATGAGGTCACTATAAATGTATCTTACATTGAATATTATTGTTTCCATATTTTTGATGTAGATTTACCATTCCCTAAAGACTATTTCCTTTAGTGATTCCTCTATCCTTGGGAGATCAGCTAATATCCCTTCAGAACTATCTTGCCATGTTATGTGGCCTATGATTTTCTCCTCAATATCATCAAACTGCGTCCATAGGGAGGACAATTGACCTAAAAAATGCATTTTTTGTTTAACACAAATCGTGAATCTTGGATAATTTATTAGAGAAAGTAACTTGTTCTTGAGCAAGGAGAGTATTAATTCTCTTACTTCCCTTTTAAACTAACCTAATTCAAGATTAACTTTCAATTGTTTAATCCTATTTTGTAATTACTGAATTTGAGCACCGCGAATATTCAAAGCAGAGTCATGTTGAATTCTAATGGAATCAAAACTTTTCTAGAGTTATACAAGCTATCCTTTCATTTGTTGAGCAATCATTTGCTTCTAATTATCGAGGCCTTGTTCTAGTTGCATAATCCTATAATTTTTTTCCTTCAAAAGTTGTTATATCTTGGTGGCTTTATCCATAGTGGCAACAACATAATCTCCTGTGAACTGTGAGAGTCTTCCAAGATCCTTTGCAACGGTAGATTATGAACCTTTCCATACTACTTCAAAAGAGATGTTTCAAGGGACTCAGGTGTATGACTTATCAATATTTATTTTATTTCAAGGGGAGGAATCTCTTTGACCCTTAAAATGACCTGACGGGTTAGGAATGCTGCTACGATCTTTGTGTCGTCAATATATAAAGGCTTCTTAGAAGCCCCAATGAAAAGGGAGGTCTTCTCTAGAGTTTTAGAAGTGTTCAATACCTTCTCTTGTGTTGGAGTATTAAGATATTGATTCTTTGTATCTTTAATTACCCTATGGATCTGGTCCCATATTTAATCAATCTTATTATTAGGAAAAAATTATTTATTATGAGAAGAGGATGAATTATATTTCCCTTTCATCTTGGGTATATCAGTATTCTGTGTGGAACTAATAGTTATAATGTCATCCTCCTTTGTGCTTTCTTGAGAAAGCTCTGATTAATCCATCGGAAAATTAGCAATCCCTTTATCCATGTATTAGTTGAAGTGAGTTATTTCCACTAGAGCTGACTTTGCTAATGCTAGTTTCAAAACCAATGAATAGGCATAGGATTTTTCAAATAAGTCATCAAACTAGTGTCGACCATGAGAAAATTTCTTGATACTTGATTGTGGAGTGAACTGTTTTGTAGTTTGATTGGGATCCTACTTCCTCCTAGGAATATTTGGGAATTATAGAATTTGAATAACATCAATTTCAAGAAAAGCATTCTTGTAATTACAAGATCATATACATGAAACAGAATAGGAAAAGTAGGCCATATTTTCTTATTAGACTCTTTTAAGATTTTGGAAAGAGCATTTACTCCTGTCTCGTATGCCATTTCTCAGGCAAGAAGTTTGTCACGAAAATATAGGGGAAAGATATGGGCACTTCGAAGACTTCCAAAGGTTTAGACATAAGTAAATGAATCCTCACCAAATTAGTTTCCAATTGGTAGTAATTTATTTTCAACTTCTAGTGAAACCCTAGGAGGTTTCTTGTCAAAGACGCTTTAGTGAAAGGGAAACATTACTCTAATAATTTTTTTATAGAAGTGAGGATGATAATTTTAGTCCCAAATTATATCATGAAAAATGTGGATAGGGTTCAAGTATTCTAAAGTCCATTTCCATCCCATATAGGTGAAATAAGAGGTCAAACACAAAGTATCCATTATGTAGGCACTAATATAAAAATGAGGAACTATATTTTGTGAAACCCTATATTTATTGCTATAATTAAAGATGTGATTGGATAGTTTTTAGATAATATATTTCCCCAATCCATGATATAATTATCAAAAGTAGCGTCAATGACTGGTTCCAATTGGTTGGATATTTTTTGTTTATTAGCGTAAGAATAGATTCTACATAACATAGTAGCTATTTGACAATATGGACCAACATGGGAATCAACCGCATACATACTTTTGTCTTCTCTCTTAAGGTTTTTGGAATTTCTTCTTCATTCCTTGATGGGATTTTATGGATGATCGTGTTCGCTCATTAACTTCTCCACAAAAAAAAATTCATATTTTTGTTGGGGTTGTGGAAAATGATACATTGTGTTCAAATCAGTACTAGTTAATGAACCGATGATTTTTGCATCTATATCAACAAATTCCTTTCTGCAATGTTTGCATTGTCAACAACCCATATAATAATGTTTATATAAGGAAGGATTTTTGGCCAGGCTGCAATCCTATGTAAGAATGAATTGGCTACATCGCTATCAGTAGTATTAGGGACATGGGTAGACTCATCAGCCTTAATCATTTTTCTCTCTCCCTGGGTCCTTCTTCCTCAAAATGTGTATAGATAGCTTCCAAAAGGTCGCTCCCGACATCTAAAGAATAGCCTATGACGGAAAATAATCGAGGAATTTTAGCGTTTTCAGTTGAAGGAGGAACGAGTTGTTATTGAACGTCTCGTCTCTTCTTCGCTCTAGTTGTCTTAATGATATGTACTGATATTTGCCTATCTTTACTAGATTGCAATGGAAAAAACAAAACTAAGTGATAATTCCTCTGCTAGAAAATCCTTAATGAAAATAACTATTTTTCATAACAATTTTTGTCTTAAAGAGAAAATAATGATAATATCAAGCTATCCTGGATAAGTCATTTAGAACTTCGAAAAACCATAAATTTTCCACTTTTGAAAATTAAATGATAAATGAGATTTCATGTGGGCTCCGTACACATCAACATATCTGAAGATTTTTATCAGAGAAATTATATCTTCACACCATAAAAATTATGATATTTAGGACTTGCAATATATATTCCTCAAAAATATAATGATTATAATTGTAGGAGGGAAGATACATCAAAGGCTTTATATTGGGGAATGAAGTATCAAGTATTTTAAAAAGTTCCACCATATATGCAAATTATCAATATCAGTAGAAACGGGAATATTAGAGGATTGAGATGTTGGAGGGAACGAACATCATAGATATCAAATATCGGGAATGTGAGGCATCTCGACGTAGTGATATTGGAATTTTTTTCTATAGAGAAAAGGTTAACTATCAAATATATTAGATATATTATGTTTTAAGATGGAGCTATTTTAAAACATACAATATATGGGAGTTTTGATATCCCACATGGAAATATTTAGAGGCTGAGGTTTCTTAAAAATATCCATTTATAAAACGTGATGCCTATGTAACATATCGGGAAAGTTTGACCGAGGGATGTTTTATCATAAATTTCCTATAAGGAATGTTATGATATTAAAGTGATCCAATAAAATTATTCCGATAATGCCTTTTTAAACAAAAAAATCACACTTGTGTAGTTAATCTTTGATATGTAAGCTTCGATAAGGGAATTCCTCATCTGAAAACGTATTTTACTTTCAAAAATTTAACAATTGTCTCATTTTATTAGAAATAGAGAATTTAATTAGAATTGGAAGGGGTCCCCATGATTTATTTGTTAACTAAAATAAATATAAATGAGGGTTGTTGAGTACTACAATAGTCTCATGCACAAATTAACTTTTACATATGCATGATTCTTTTGTAGTTAATTTTAATCGGATCACATTATATATAATTTTAAGACATTGTGGATTTTTAATCATCACTAATTCAAATACTTCCAGGAAACAAATATTAATGTATGCATTACAATATATAGTTCTTTCTATAACCATCAATGTATCATATATTTTTCCACATCGCTAACATCACTAACATGCGAAATTTGAGTTCAATGTTCATCATATCCTTTGATTATACTATTTCCATATGGAACTACTTATGCCATATTCCCTTTAGGAGATTGAATCATTGCAGGGGTTACTATGTATTCCCATAGTTAATTGTTTTCCCTCACCCAATTGATATGGATGATTTTTTTTTCGCATCCAACCAATGACATATACAGCAGTTTTCCTTCACAAGTATAATAGAACCTTATATATTGCACATAAATTGGTACCCGATTCTTTGGTTACTTAAATTTTACAGTGATGTAAGCTTCATTCTTATCTTCTGTGCTTTTTTTGAGTTCATTTAACTATGCATTTCACTATACATAAGAATACTAATATGTTTTTCCATCATGATTACATTCAAGATCACAACCTAGGGTCTTCCTTAGAAAAAAAATATTAACTTGTAAAGATACTGAATCTATTCAATATACGAATTATAGCCACTTAAAAAAAATATTAATCATTGTGATGTATGCAGGTCTATGGAAGGGAATAACCACACAATTATTAAATAATATACATATTCCAATTTCATTAACCTTTTGCCTTTCAACTGATTTCTTTTGCAATAAATTATTATGGAATTAGTCATATTTTTTCCATTTTGTATATTATTGAGAGATACTTAATTTCGATAGATTCCACATATGGACTATGCAACTAACACTCATATTCCTAGTTTAAGTGACTTACGTTTGACCTAGAGGAGCTTTATTATCTGTAATTTGTTTATCAAAAATTTGCAATTATCTAAATTTTAATAGTTGGCTTGGCCATGTCTTTACCAGAGGCATATTTTAATAGAGGATTTTTCATTCTTCAAATATTCGTCTCTGTCAGGGCCCTTGTCTATAATAATTACATCTGAAACAATATCATAAATTCAATTACATCTGAAATCATATCATCAATTCAATTTGGTTATATGAATACACCAGTCTTTCTATAATTTGATTTCCGAAGGTTCCCATAGTCATAGTTATGAACTTCATCTTCCTTAAGGTTTATTTTTGTTTTGTTAATACACCCTTATTTTCTTAGTTTTAAAGATCATAATTGGCCAAATTAATTGTATCCAACCTTAAAATGAATTTCTTTATTACTAGTTACTCCTAGTATAAATATTTTGGAAATTCCAACAATTATGTTGTAGGAGGTAACACTTCACCCCCTAAGTGCATCCATATTTTTTCTCCTACCTATTATCACTCCGAAATTTCCAAAGGTTGTTCTAAGAGTTAAAGAGAAATATAAGAGGTAACTACAAAACCCCTTTTGGAGCTTAGGATCTAGCCTTCCTAAACTTAGAGTGGGATCTCTCTATATGATTTAACTTTGTTTGTTTAATAGATTTTAGGCTAGTTATGTATGTTTGGTTGGGTTGGTTTTTGATTGGTTTTGGTTGGTTGGTGTAACTAATGATTTAGATTAATATATGCTTATAAACATTCCATTGGGCTATGGAGTCAATGTGCTTTAAAACAAAACTGAATCAAATAATAACTAAAGTGTTACGGGGCAAGATAGGTGAGCAATATCAGATCTCAAGGCTGAATGGTGAGGTGATTTTTCAATCAGGATCAAGGAGAAATTAAGAATTACTTAAACAAGATAATGGAGAAGGGTGAAGAGGTCTATCGGGATCAGAGGAAAACTAAGAATTCTCCAAACCAGATATCAGAAGAAAACAAAGAAGTATATAATATTTAAAACCAAAGTGTAATTTTTAGGCAAATTATGCAGTAATATTCCTGTTATAACATTCACATTTAGAACACATATAAGTTTATGGAATACCTAGAAATGAAACATGAAAAAATGAAATTTATACTTCACTAAGATAGCTCAAGACATGAATTCTCTAATAAAGTCTATTTATAACTTGTTCAGTCTGTCGAATGGAAATTAGTACAATAACACTCAGGCAAGAGATCAGTCAGCTACTGAAATATTCGAAAATCCACACATGACTGACCCTTGATACTTCAAATGATGAAGTATTTATACAACATGTTACAAAAAATCCTGTGAACTAACTAGGATTTATTCTAGGAAGATAAAATATCTTTATGCAAAAAGATAGTGACACCTTTCAATTGACTAATACCTGGCCTTGATTCTTTTCTTGCTGTTATATGTCTATTCTTTCATCTATTTTTTATTTCATTTGTACGTTCTTTCACCTTTATGTTCTTTCACCCTTTATAGTAAATGACACCATTTCTCCGATGTTTTTTCACCTGGGATTTTAAATTTCATCATCTTATGGTAAATCTCATCTTCCTTTGAATATTTTGCTAATGTAGGCTTATATACAAAAAGGTGATTTACCTCATGCAAGAGGTAAAATAATTTTTCTAGAGTTTGAAGTTGTTTTGCTTGGGCTAAAGGCTCCATTAATGACAACTCCTTCTCTATTTCGAATTCCTATCCTATGGGTCTGGAGTAAGCAGGATGGAACTAGTATCAAGCTTCTCCTCCATCTTCTGGTTGCGTTAACCACCTGCACAACAAAAATACAACTATCTGTAATGAAAAAAATGATTTGCAGGGAGGTGAGTTGTCTTCAGTGTTTTCGCTAAGTTCAACAGAGATAGGGAAGTAATAGAATTACGGGGTTTTATATTTTTTAAAACATGATGGTTTATCACACACATAAATGTTTGTTTATGGTCTGGGAAAGGGGGTGGGGGTTGGGGGGGGGGGGGAGGGGGTGGGGGGTGTGAGAGAGCACTAGGACATGCCGCGTGGGAGAGGATCGGGCACAAAAAACCACTTATTTCACACTGCCACTTGGTGTTAATCATAGATCATTGGGCGGTGCGATATAGTTTGCGGGACATTCGATTTGTGAGATGATCATTGGATGACTGGAAGAGATGCACACTTTCGAAGAGGTGGGGATGGTAAAGAGATATCGAGAGATTTAAAATGATAGTGTTTCGTGAAAAATATTATGTGGGGGTTGTGAAATATATTAGGCAGGAGAGGCTAACTCAAATGAAAGTGGGGCCCAATTATTATTACACGCTTTGGATTTTGAGAAAGTGGGTTTTTTTCTTTTTTATGAAAACATAAAATTTAATCAAGAGGAAGAGATTTTTTAAAGGGGAAAAGGGTTTTGAGGAGGGGAAATGAAGAGGGAAAGGGTTATCACTCAAAATTTTTGAAAGGTTGTTCAAATCATTAAAAAGAAATATCATAGGTAACTACAAACCACTTTTGGAGCTTAGGATCTACCCTTCCGAAACTCAGAGAGGGCTCTCTATATATGATTTAACTTTGTTGATTTAATAGATTTTAGGCAAGTTATGTATGCTTAATTTGGATTTATTTTGATTGGATGGTGGAATTAATGATTTAGATGAATAGGTGCTTTTCCATTTTTCATTGGGCTATGGAGTCAATATGCTTTGAAAACATAACAAAATAAAATTATAAAGAAGTTTTTATAGGGAAAGATAGGTGAGAAAAATCAAATCTCAAGGGTCAATGGTGAAGTGATTTTTCAATCGGAAACTGGGAGAAATTAAGAATTCAATAAACCAGATAATGAAGAAGGATGAAGAGGTCAATCAGGATCAGAGGGAAATTAATAACTCTCTAAATCAGATATCATAAGAAAGCATATAAATGTATAATAGTTAAAATCATAGTGTAATTTTTAAGCAAATTCTTTAGTAAAACTCCTGTTATAACATTAAAATTTAGAACACATATAATTTTATGGAATACTTAGAAAGAAAACATGAACAATTGAAATTTATACTTCACTGAGATATCTCAACACATGAATCCCATAAAGAAGTTTCTTTATAACTTGTTCTATCTGTCAACTGGAAGTTGGTACAATAACCCTCAGGCAATAGATCAGTAAGCTACAGAAATATTCAGAAATCCACACTTGGTCGATCAGTGATACTTCAAATGATGAAGTATTTATACAACATATTACAAAAATATCATGTCAACTGACTAGGATTTATTCTAGGAAAATAAAATATCTTTATGAGAAAAGATAGTGACACCTTTCAACTGATTCAATATGGCCCTCATTCTTTGTTTGTTGTTATCTGGTTGTTTCTTTCATCTGTATTTCTTTCACATGTATGTTCTTTCATCTGTCTTTATTTCACCCTTTATAGTAAATAAAACCACTTCTCCCACGTTTTTTCATCTAGGATTTTTATTTTCATTATCCTGTAGTAAATCTCATCTCCCTCTGAATATTTGTAAAAAGTAGGATTATTTACAAAAAGGTGATTTACCTCATTCTGGAGGTGAAATAAATTTTCTAGAGTTTGAAGTTGTTTTTCTTGGGCTAAAGGCTTTGTTAATGAAAACTCCTTCTCTATTTCAAATTCCTAGCCTGTGGGTCTAGAGTAAGCAGGATGGAACTAATATCAAGCTTCTCCTCCATCTCCTAGCTCTGTTAATCACCTGTGCAAAAAAATAAAACAACTGTAATGAAAAAAAAAGTTTTGCAGGGATGCAAGTGGGCTTCCAATATTTTTTGCAATTTTGAAAAATTAGGGAAATGAATGGGGTAGCGGGGTTTTATATTTTGAGAATTGTGGTTTATCGCATGCCTATAGGGTGGTTTGTGGTTTCATGCCTAAGGGGTGCAATAACACCAGGATATGCCTCGTGGCAAGGGAGCGGGTGGATAAACCACTTATTTCGCATCACCCCCTCGGTATTAAACATATATCATTGGGGGTGGGGGGGGGGGGGTGCGCTGTGATATGGTTTGTGGGACATCGGATTTGTCAGATGATGATCAGATGACTAGTAGAGTTAATATTTTCTAAAGGAGGTGGGGTCGGGAAATAGATATTTGGAAGGGTAAATTAAATTGAATTTAATTAAATTCATTAAGAATAGGTTTCATATGATAGTGGGGTGTGGTTAAATGAAGTGGGGTCCAACTGATCTTTTTGTGCTTTTAAACTTTGAAAAATAGGGTTTTTGTATTTTTATCAAAATTCAGAGATTTATTTAAGGGGGTAAGGAATTTTAGTAAGGGGAAGGGGGTTTTTAAAGGGGAAAAGGGATTTAGCAAGAGGAAGGGTTTAGGATAAGTGGAAAATGAAGAGGGAAGGGACTTTAGTAAGGGAAATCAGATTTTCAAAGGGGAAAGGGTTGGAAACATATTTTTGATAAATAATAAAAAAAATGATGCTTCTATAACTTTTGAAAAGTATTGTACCTACCCTTTTCTTTATCCTGGCATTTTCTCTTTCCTTTACTAGGTGCATTTGAGCTTGTTGACCCTTTTATTTTCTTTGGATAATAAAACTAACTTATTTCTAACCTTATATCTTTCGATGGTTTAGATTAAACTTATGAGCTCATTTTTATTTTCTACCTAAATACTAATCTTCCAAGATTAAATGGTTTGGTAAGATCTTTGTTCACTAACTATCATAACATAAAATTTAAAGGCATGAATGATCAAAATTATATTGCATGATCATCATGAATTTGTGGCATTTTAATGTGCAACACTTTCAGACTTTATTTTTGTTTCTTTTTATGGGGTTCATATTTTATATATATTTTTATCTTTCTTTCTTTTGGTCCTTTGATTATTCTTAGGAAATACCATCTTTTCATTTTTCAATATGGAAAACATTTTCAGAAATGAAAATGTATGTTCAATATTACAAGACTTAACATAGCCAATTCAAAATTATGATCCCTATTATTATAGGACCCTAACAGTGGCTCCACTTGGGGTTGGCATCTCCTTGCGAAATTTCAAGAAATTTCTGATGAGTGGCCTTGGAACTTTGGCTTTGCTTTGCTTGGGAATGCTTTTTGTGATGTATTTTATTCAAACATATGATGTTATATCTTTTAAAGATACATGTTTTCCTCTTCAAGATTCAACTTCAGAAGATAAGAATCCACTCCAATCAAAACTTTTCTATGGTATTTATAATGGGTAAAATAGAACAAATTAAATACTGGTTAATCTGGTGAAAAGTAGTGCTTCAGTATTCAACCATTGACTAGTCCACTTGGCAGGTCTGTCCCATTTAAATCTTTCAAGAAAAATGAATTGTTGCCTTTGTAACCATAAATAATCTATGTTCCCTCCCCGAGAAAGTCAAATTTCCCATGTTTTCATTTGTCTACCCTTCTGCAATCCCATTTGAGTACTTGATTTCCTATAAATAAATCATTTGTTTTAGTTTTCTTATACAAGGTCTTCTTGATTTTGTCTTGAATTACTTGTGATTTGATATGAACTTCTTCCCTGGTTTGCTGTAAATGAATTGTTTTGTTTATCCTCCTTTGGATTTCATTTGGTTCTACTTGTAACTCTTGAATCATTTTCATTACTGGCACTCCTAAAGACGGAAAAAAAAAAAATCCATCCCATATACCAATTGATAGGGAGATGTACCAATAGATTTTCTTAGTAGTTACTCTATCTTCCCATAGGGAATTCACCAAAATTTTAATCCAGGTTTTATTTTTATCTTCTAATAGCTTCTTGATGATGTTGACTAGGATTTTTTTTTAAGATTCTACTAGTCCATTACCTTGAGGGTAATAGGCAGTGTAATGGCCTAGGGTGATATGGTATCATTTTCAAAAATATATCATTTTATTGGATTTGAAGGCAGCATCATTACCAATGATGATATGGTTTGGGCATGCAAATATAGAAAGGATGTTGTTCTCAAGAAATGAAATAATGACAGAGTTTATGGCTTGTCTAGAAGGGATGTCTTCTACCAGCTTGGTAAATTAGTAAGTGGTTGTCAATATCCATTTATGTTAGGTAGAGGAGTGTGGATGAATTTCACCAATGTATTCTAAACACCATTTTTGAAATGGAATTTCTATTGAGATAGGTTTGAGGGGTAATGGTAAGATATTCTTCTTCCATTCAAATATTTGACATTTGTGACAGGAGGTCACATACTTTCGGACATCTACAAAAAGGGTGGGCCAGTAAAAACTTGCCTTCAAAATTTTGCTAGCAATTTTTTTCTAGTATAGGTGTCCTCCACAATATCCTGCATGAAATTATTGCATGAATTTCTCAGCTTCATATTTTAATAAAAAAATTAATAGGATTCCACCATGATATTTCCAAAATAAAGCATTATCTAACATAGAATATTTCATTTATTTCATTCTTAAGAATCTACTTTTGGTTCTAGATAAACCAGGAGGAGCTGGTAAGTTGAGTAAAACAAATGTAAGGTCTACATACTAGGGTGAATCTATAAAAGCTTCATTAATTTTTGGAGTCACCATCTCTTCCTGATCATCTATGGTAGCAGTGAAATTTATGTCTAACGATTGACAATTCGATTCAGCTATGAGTTTGGCCAAACCTTGGCCTTCGATTAATTTTGTAGGCTTCAATTCAATGTCATATTGTAGTGTTGTGGCAATCAATTTGCCTCTTTTACCATCAAGCCCATCCTCAGATAGAATGTCGTTTACAACTGAGTTTGGAACATATGCTATTATGTGAGAGTATAGAATGTATACTCTAAAATATTTTCTAGCTTTCACTAAAGTAAGAGCTTGTTTTTCATTGATATTATACTCTAGTGTTGCATCTCTCAATTTTTTACTGAAGAAAGAAATGGTTTGTTAAAGGCTCTCATCATTCTTTCACAACAATACTGTTGAAATGTTGTGTTCTGAAGCAAATGAAAAAAATTATGAAATCTCTGTTAGAATCCAGACTTATGAGGACATGTGTTTTAGTAAGGGCTTCTTTGACTTCTTAAAAAGATTGTTTAATCTCTACTGTCCACTTAAGTATCGAATCCTTTTTTAACATGTTGTTTAAATTTATAATTAGTTCTGCTAAGTTGGGGATGAATCGTCTAAGAAAATTTATTTTGCCTAAAAATGCTTGTAATTCTCTAATGTTTCTAGGACGACTGATATTTAGGATTGCTTCTATTCTAGATATATCAATTCTAATTTCCTCTTTTGAAATGATGTGTCCTAGAATTTTTCCTTCTTCTAATCCAAAAAGTGACTTTTCAGGATTTTAGGATATGCTAAATTTTATGCATTTTATGAATACTCTTCTTAGATGATCTATATGTTCATTATCTGATTTAGAAAACATTGTGATATCATCTAGGTAAATGACTAAAAATTCATGGATTTACTTTGCAAAGGATATGTCCATGGCTCTTAGAAATGTTCCTCCAACATTGATCAGTCCAAAGGGAATTTTTTAATATATGAAAGTTCCTGAGGGAGTGGTGAATGCAGTCTTAGCTTGATCTTTAGGTTGGACTAGGATTTGGTTGTATCTAGAAAATCCTTTGAGTAATGAAATTATGGATGACCCTACTACCCTCTGGAGAATGTGGTCCATTTTAGGGAGGGGATAGTTATCCTTTCATGATACCTTGTTCAAGTTTTTGAAACCATCACACGATCTGATTTCTCCTATTTTCTTTCTAGTCGGGACTAAATTAGAGACGCAATAAAAATATTTGATGGCTGTTATGATTTTAGCATCGTACATCCTTTTAAATTATTTCTCTATTAATGGAATAAGAACAAGGTTAATTCTCCTTAGATTTTGTTTAAAGGGATTTGATTTTCTTTAATTGGTATCTTATGCTGCATAATGCTAGTATCATAAGATTTGAGGTCTTCATAATTACAGGGAAATATGTCTTGGAATTCTCTAAACAAGATAATATACATCAGCTTTTCAGCTGGAGGTAATGGCTTAGATATCTTGATAAGCTTCAGATTTTCCTTTGTTCATATCTTTCATTCCTCTATATCTTACCTTAGAGGCTCCATTTTAGGTTTTCTAGCTAAGTCATTGGAGTAAAAGAGGTCTTCTAGTGGGGCTAATCCTTTAGGAAAAATGTTTTCTTTGAGATTTAAACTTTTGATTCATCATTTATTAATTCCTCAATTTCTACTATTTCTAACTGTTCTATTTCTACTTTAGTGAATCTATTTGGTTCTATCTTATTTACATCATTTACATCTATTTAATTATTTATTATATAATATAATGTACAGTCACTGTCTATATTACAGTTCCGAAATTCTCCTTCAGAGTTCATAAAATCATAAATTTGTTTCTCTTGTGAAAATATTTGTCAATACTTCAAATTATCATGTATGGTTGGTCTATGTCCTACCTCAACCATGTACTGATGATTTGGCTAAAAGAGTAACCTACATGTGCTGGAAAAATTGGCCAAGCTATGAAATTTCATATTCTGCCTTCTTGGAATAACAGCAAAGTCAATCTCAAGGAAACAGCTTATCAAATATAGGATGGTTTCTCTATAACACCTAAGTCTAGGGTTATTAGTAGTGTACTCTCCCTTGACCTGTTTTATAATGAGTTCTAACTCTCCCATGAAGGAAACTCTTTTAGATCAAAGTTTTCTTACAATTTGAAGGCCTAGCACTAATGCTTTATATTCTGCCATGTTGTTAGTGTTAGCGCTCAAATCTACCTTAGGCTGAAATAAGGTAAAACTCAAGGCTACATCAAACCACGCTCAGCCTCGTAGCTAGCCCTACGAGGACAGGAGAGGGCTCTCTCCGGGTCTATCTCGGCAAAAGGTCTTCAAAGGGGCTGAGATGACTTATAATGAATACTTATTTTAGGCTAGTAAAGAGATAGGAAAGTTTGATTTAAATTTTTTGGGTTTTTGTTGAAACAAAATGGGAAAAACAATTTTGGTTTCGGGGATAAGGCCAGATCTTTGCAGAATTCGAGTTGGGGCAAGGTAGGCAGTAGTCTTGATGATTTTTGATTATGTGTATGGATGGATCAGAATGACAAGGAGCTGAAGAGGGAAAGGGAGAACATGAATCCTTTCTAAACTGGCGAAAACATGTAAAACTAAACAAATTTAAAGGCAGAGCACTAGAATCAATGGATTCAACCTCATTTACTCATTCATTTAGTTTCAGAAGCAAAAGAAGGGAATGACATACATTAAACATTAAATAACTTACAAATAACTGAGAGAACACACCATCAAAACTGAAAACCACAAGAATCCCAACAGGTGTTGCAAAACCTTTGATCTTTCCTTAGCCAAAATGCAGAAAATATGTACAATAGTGTGCCAAAGTTTTCCCAAGAGTCCAACCCTGATAGTGTCTCAGAAATTACATCATATAGAACATCCTAACCCCTTCCCATGCCTCTAGGGGTCGAATTCCTCCTTCTAGGAGCAGTTTCAACCAATTCTAAACAAGGAGCTAAAATCTAGGCAGCCAAACAACTTGCCTCTAAAAGGAAGGAAACTGATTCATTTACTTGATTTTCACTTTTTTGTGAGTGAATCTTCTAGAATAGGTAAAAGTGAGTCAAATTTACATTAAAACCAAAAAATTACATCAATATAACTCAAAAATTACATCCACAATCAAAACTGGTACAACTGGCCGAAATTCTGAGCTGGAAGATGAAAAAATAGCCAAAAATCTCTATGCGCTGCGCGCCTGAGCTCTATGCGTCGCGCGCCTTTCAGCCTATTTTTGGGGCACTTCCTGGCATCAATATCAAGCTCATGATAGCTTTTTGGAAAGCCCTAGATGGCTGCTATCCAACCCAAGTGGAATTCTTCAATTTGGAGCTCATTTGCCCCTCCAAAACTTCATTCTCCCAAAAGTACTTCCTGCTCATGCAAAAGGTGGCAGAAAGGTGATTTTCATGGTGTTTTTGGCCTTTTTGATCATCCAGAACTTGGTGAAATGCTTCAGCCATTTCTGAGCATGCATAAATTCCCATGAAAAATCAAAAAATACAAAGTTTTCCTCCAGAAAGTGTCCCAATCATAAGCGCGCGTCGTGACGCGCTACGCGTTGGGCTGAAAACCTGTTTTGAGACCAAAATTTTCAAAAATGACAAACAATTCTCTAAATTTGCTCAAATTTGGAGCGAAGATCCTCCATCATGTCTCATGCTTAGCCAATGAAGCCTCAGCCAAAATCCGGAGTGGATCAAGCCTCTTTCGCCGTTTCAGTGCTCTGCTCAACCTTCTCTTCAGGATCTTCATTTTTGCTTTGCAGACGTGCATGCAGGCCCAATAATGAAATTTCATATGACGGAGCATGTATTTGTCTCTATTGGCCTTTTCCAACAACTTCTCCAGATGAATGTTAACATGCATAAGGTTGGTCTCTCGCTCAATTAGTGTCATGTCACCAGGTCTCTTCCGGGCCAATTTTCGATCTTCACAGATTCACCGCAGCTCTACAAGTGTGTGATGATCCTCCAGCTGTTTGTTCCGCTGCTCCAAGTACTTTATCACCCACTGTGCTCTCTGAAAATTCTCTTTCAAAGTACCAATCTCAGTTTTATGCTCCTGGATGACCTCCCTCAGTTTCGAGATGGGAGAGCTCGCATCAACATCAATCAATGTGAATTCAGTATCTTGGCCTCCCGAGGGGCCCTCATCATGCATAGGCCTCTTGCATCTGTCCTGAATCTGTACCTGTACTGAAGTCGAAGGCGAGACCCCTTCCAACTGGGTGGAGATAATACTCGCGCTGCAGATGAAGTCAACGAGGCCCCTTCCACCTCGGGCGGAGATAGTACTCGTCGTGTAGCTACAAATAAGGCTCTGTGGCCTCACTGATATGTCACATACACTGGAGCACTGATATGCTCAGTCTCAGGAATATGAAACTGGTGTGAAGGCCCTCCCTCATCTTGAACTACCTCGGGAGGCGGCTGTGATGCTGTGAAGAAGTCACGGGAGATGAAATCCTCCCAAGCAATGCCCTGCTGTGTCAGCTGATGTACCACCATGATTTTGATCAGCGCGTAATGATATATGCTGCTATGTTGCTGTGATGGGGACTTCTTCTGTACAAGAAATGTCATTCGCTCTATGTTGCGATACACGAAGTATGGAATGCTCATCATACGTACCCTCGTGAAATGCATCAACAAACGGATATGGTAGGCATAGAGGCGCGAGAATCTTCCCTCGCAACTAAAATATCGAATGATGAGTTTCATCAATGGTGCAAACTCATCCTTGAGAAATATGAATGGAAATACCCTGCTCAGCTGCCTAAAATACCCAGTTTTGATGTATGGCTCATAGTAGGATTTCTCTAGCTGTTGTCGTTTGTTCCATTGCTCTCCTATGTTTGGTATCCCGGTGGCCTGAGAAATTGTCTCTGGTGACAGAATGAAGTTTACTCCGGCAAGGTTTACACGGCCATCATGTAAATGTAGAACAAATAGGCGAGCTAGCTCATGATGATGCTGAGTTTGGGAAATCATCTCATAGTATTGGAAACATGACTGATGCTGCAAACAATCCATTGCAAGCGGGCAAGCCTGCAATTGAGCGAAAGAAGTAGGCTCCTCCCTGACATGCCTACCACTTTTGCCACTTTTGTGAGACCTCCGTGGCACATTAACCTCTTCTGTGGAATCACTATCATACCCCTGCTCATAAACTGAATCCATCTCTGACATGACGCTGAAATCAAGATGTTGAAAAAGATATGCTGATATAGGTATGATGAAAAACAAGAGTTCAGTGTATGTTCCAATCCCAAATGTGTCACATATGTATCAAGGTGTTATAGGAAAACCACAATGATAAAAGTGAGTTTGAATGAAAAATAGCCACTGTATTGACTACATAAGGATTTGACAAGTGAGTAGGAAGGAGTGTAATGCTGGCGGAAATAGTTATTAGGAACAAAAGTGAAAATAGCCCTTGCAGTGACAATTAGACTTTGTCAATGGAGGATGTGGGATAGTGAATATGGGACTGTGTTATAACATAAATGATAAGTAATGAATAGTAATATGGTAATCACAGTGACAAAAGTGATGGAATAGGAGAGAGAGCGTGAGGCTATGGTAAATAATAAGTGATGACACCAATGATAGTAAAGGGCATGAGCATCTAGGTTAATAACAAAAGTTTTGAAACCCCCACAATATCACTAACATGTCTTTCAAAACCCTATGGAGTGAATTTGCAATGAATATAGGGTTTACATTTCACCATAACAAACACTCGTTTTTCTTCTCATTTGAAACTCCATAGCATATCCATGAATCACTGAGAAGGCATGAATAACTTACTTGCAGGAAAATGAGGTGATTTGGCTCGAATTCTGGGTGAAGTAATGGTGTTTTCAAGCCTCAGGGCTCTATGCGCCGCGCACATGCCCAATGTGTTGCGCGCTCTGTGTGCATCGCGCGTGTGCAAAAATACACTGGATGTTGAGGCCCAGTGTGCCGCGTGCTCCTTATGCGCCACATGCCACTTGTATGCGCCGTGCGCACTATAAGTTCAACTTCACGACTTAAAAACGAGACTTCTTGCCCTTCAACACTCCAATTAGACCTTGGCTTTGAAAATTTGTTAAAATAACTTGTCTCCAATGGTTTATATAGCTTGAGAAATATCTCACAAGAATCAGATTTGATTTTAATTTCCTCCACAACCCACTTTGTAATGTTTGGCAATTTTGGCACTTTATCATTTAATACAATTCTGTCTTTTGGCTTTTCACTGTTTTTTCTGAGTCTTGGACTGATGTAATGATTTTATTTTTGCAGGGATTTTGGAATTTTGACTTTGGCAAAGACCAGAGGCTACTTTGAACTTTTTATGGTGGAAAAAATACAAAATTATTACAAAAAATAAATTTGACAGTTTCTAGTTCAAAACAGAGTTTTGAACTAAAAATGTCTTCAAATGTTTTTGATGATGAAAACCTGAATTAAGAACTTTTACGTAACCATCCTCATGGCCTGTGGCCTTTTATTAATTATATCAAAAGACTGAAACCCTAGACTCTAGGACTAAAAGACTCACTTTTACGAAAATAATTATTTATGACTATGAATAACGTGACCTGAACTTTGATGATTTTTGAAGAGTTTTAATGAGCCTACCAGGTACAAGCATGAGGGAATACAAGATGACCAGACCCTCTCGTCAGTGAATGGCATGCCCCTAGAGAAATGCAACGAAGTGAAGTGAGCGAGACACCTAAAAATGATATGCAAAAAGCGAAATGATCTCTGACGGAGGGTTGTAAGGACCGACTCTAACATTGGCTCCAATGGGGATGGTGGCTCCAAGGAGATTCCAAGAACGACAAATCTATGGAAGAGTTAGACAGTGCCTTCATCCATTGGGCGATGGAATCATTATTTCAACAGATAACACAAAACCTTGGACACATTTATTGACTGAAAACTTGACTGAAACCGACTCAATTTTAAAATTGAAATGACTGATAAAAATAACTTGATAAACTTCAAACCAACTAACCTCCTTCTTCAGAATTATAGCCTTCGCTTCGGGCCCCAGACTGAAGAAAAGAGATTAGTACACACTTGCGATGAAACAGAAGTAGAACGATATATACAATGACAATGAAATCAGCAGAAAATACTCAGAAATGGTATCGCTTGAGCAGCCGACCATTGATCGGCCCTCCAGGACAATCATCCCCATTCATTTCCTTGAGAAGAAAGGCGTTCTGACCACGATACGCTGCAATCTTAAAAGGACCCTTCCAAAGGTTTTCAAATTTGCCGTGCTTTCCCTTATCTTCATTTCGAGCATCCCACTTCAAAACCACCTCATCCAGCTGAAACTTATCTGCTTTCGCCTTCCTGTCATAAATATTCTTAATGCGCTCCTGCAACTTGAATGTATTTTGAAAGACCTCCTCCCGTGTCTGTTGTAAATGAATCATCTGATTTATCCTTCGCTACATGGGATCTTCCTCACTACCAGCTTCCTGAAGCAATTTGACTACCGGGACAGCAAGAGAAGTGGGAAAAACTGTGTCTACTCCATACACCAACTCAAAGGGAGACATACCAATAGATTTTTTCTGACTTACCCTATCAGCCCAAAGTGCATTCACTAATTTCTTGTGCCAGCCTTTCTTATTGATTTCCAGCAATTTCTTAATGATATTTACCAAAGACTTATTTGAAGATTCCGCCAAGCCATTTCCTTGCGGATGGTAGGCAGTCGAATGTTCCAAGCTGATGTTATACTTATTGCAAAATTCAACCATACTTTTAGACTTGAAGGCCGCTGCATTATCTGTCATTATCTTACTAGGACAACCAAAATGTGACAGAATGTTATTTTCAAGAAAAGAAATAATTACCACGTTCGTGGCTTGTCAGGTGGGAATCGCCTCGATCCACTTCGTGAAGTAATCCATTGCTGTCAATATCCATCTATGCTAACCTGAAGATGCCAGATGGATTTCCCCAATGAAATCCAACCCCCACTGCTGAAATGGTGCACTGACTTCAATTGGTTCAAGAGGCAAAGGCTGTAGTTTCTTCTTCCCTTCGAAAATTTGACATTCGTGACAACTCTTAACAGCCTTATATACATCAGAAAATAAACTAGGCCAATAGTATCTCACCCTTAGAATCTTATTCGCTGTGGTTTTCCAAAACAGATGCCCCCCGCAGTCTCCTCTATGAAAGTCCTCTAAAACTCTTTTGGCTTCTTCCTCTACCAAACAATTCAATAACATTCCACCAGGGTCTTTCCAATATAATGCAGAATTCAATATGCAAAACTTTGCAGCCCTCAGCTTCAAGGTTCTACTCTTATTTCTAGGCATCCCGGGTGGTGGAGACAAATTATGAAGTACGTATAAAATGTCAGCATACCAAGGGGAAGAAACAAAAATATCAGATACCTGAAATGATGTACTCTCCTCATCTTCATCAGACATGGCAGCAATCAAATTTATATCTAGAGC
Organism: Pinus albicaulis; assembly: GCA_034641835.2. NCBI lineage: Eukaryota > Viridiplantae > Streptophyta > Pinopsida > Pinales > Pinaceae > Pinus > Pinus albicaulis. The sequence continues at coordinate 261,949,205 of CM076582.1, read as the reverse complement.
ATGCAGATTTGTTTCAGCCATAAGCTTGGCTAATCCCTATCCTTTGATTAGCTTGGTCGGTTTAATTTCCACATCATATTCTAACAACGCAGCGATCCACTTACCCCGTCTTCCCTCTGGATCTGCCTGTACCAAAACATCTTTGACAGCTGCGTTAGGAATGTAGGCTATAATGTGGGAATGCAGTATATACACACGGAAATATTTCAAGGCCTTTACAAGAGCAAGTTCTTGTTTCTCAATAATGTTGTATTTCAACGCTCTGTCCCTTATAATCCGACTGAAAAAAGAAATGGGCTTCTCAACTCCATTTCTTTTCTGCATTAAAACAGCTACCATAGTGTGCTCAGAAGCAAACGAAAACAAAATGAAGTCCTGTGTGTAATCCGGGCTGATTAAAATAGGAGCTGAAGAAAGAGCTAACTTTACCAAATTGAAATATTTCACCACCTCTTCTGTCCACTTTACCTCACTGTCCTTTTTCAGCATGTTTGTGATTTCTCTAAGATGCTCAGCAAGATTTGGAATGAAACGACGCAGAAAATTCATTTTACCATTAAATGACAGTATTTCTTTCTTATTCCGGGGCTGCTCAATTTGCTGGATGGCTTCAACACGTGCAGGGTCAACACGAATGCTGTCTTTCGATATGATGTGGCCAAGGAGTTTGCCTTCATCCATGGCAAACAGGCTCTTTTTCGGATTTAGCGAAATGCCATATTTTCTGCACTTCTGGAAAACAACTTTCAAGTGATACAAATGTTCTTCATCAGAATTTGAAAACACAGTCAAATCATCAAGGTAAACAACCAAAAATACATCTTTCTCATTGGAGAAAGCCATTTCCATTGCACGCTGAAAAATGGCACCTGCATTTTTCAAACCAAACGGCATCTTGGCGTAATGAAATGTTCCCCATGGAGTGGTGAATGCAGTTTTGTCACGATCGTCCTCATGCACTAAAATTTGATTATATCCTGAATTGCCGTCGAGTAGTGACATCCTTGATGCTCCAACTACTCGCTGCAATATATGGTCCATTTTTGGCAGCGGATAATTGTCTTTTAATGATACCTTATTCAAATTTCTGAAATCAATACACAAACGGATTTCACCTGTCTTTTTCCTCACGGGCACCAAATTTGATATCCAATCAGAAAATCTTATAGGTACAATGATTCCTGACTTATACAACCTGTTTACCTCCTTTTCAATCGATGGTAGCAACTTCGGATTGATTCTCCTCAACTTCTGACGGAAAGGCTTCTGATTTGGTTTAATAGGGATCGTATGCTGAATGATATTAGTGTCATACGTTTTTAAATCTGAGTAATCCCATGCAAAAGCATCAGCAAATGAAGACAACAATCTCACATACTTAGCTCTTACCTCTGGTGACAATGACTTAGATAACTTTACCATCTTGGGGTTTTCAGCTATCCCAATATTTACTTCTTCAACACCTTTTTCAGTCGGCCTCAATGTCGGTTTGCGGGCTACATCGTCTTGATCAAAGAGTTCCTCTAAAGGAATCAATCCTTTAGGAATGATGTTATCTTTAAGTTGCAACACTTCCATTTGATTTATTTTTATATCATCATTACCATCATCATATTTTGTATCTATGGAGGTGTCTTTAAACTTACCCTTACCTTGCAGAAAATCACTAATCTCCTCGTCGTCCTGAAACACTTGCCAACATCTCTGATTGTCCGGAACGGTAGGACGGTGTTTCACATGGATCTCGAACTTGTTGCTGGAATTCATTGGGATTTTTAAATTTATTGCTGCCTTAGCAAGTCCATCAGCAACACCATTTTGTATGCGAGGCACACACGTCAAGGTATAATCTAAAAATAACTTCAAAATGTCTAAAACTGCATTACGGTAAGCCCTCATGCGAGGATGCTTGGCTTGAAACTCACCCTTTACCTATTTTATCACCAACTTCGAATCACCATAGACTGTAATTCTTTTCGCTTTCATCTTTTTTAGAATCTTAAGGCCAGCAATCAGAGCCTCATACTCCGCCTCATTGTTAGAACAGTCAAATGCTAGTTTGCAGGAACATACTCTCACATTGCTTGGAACCTTATCCGGAGCGGAAAATGGACTGCATATCCAAACACCAATTCCAACACCATCACTACCCACTGCGCCATCAAAATCCATGGTCCAAAGACCATCTTCATCATCCTCTAAGTGCTGAAATTGCGTCAGCTCTGTTTTTCCTGTTTGCTGCCCATCGTCTTTCGCTGATTGCTCAACAATAGCTTGCTTTTCTCGTCTTTCTTTCTGCAGAACTTCTCTAAAATTATTGGTGATCTTTGGTATATCTTCTGCCTGAACTAACTGACTATCTATATCATTAAAACTATCAGCAAACAAAACAAAAGACTCTAAGTCGGTATGTACATAATTTACAGGATGATTGATTGGTTTCTCCTTGCTTGTTATCATGTATTTCATCTTCTGCTCTCAATATAACTTTCTCATTTGGCCAAAGACTGGAATTGTTGCATAGGAGAAATCTAACTGTAGTGTACCTTTCAACTTTGCTCCCTAATATCTAGAAAGGAGCATCCCAAATCGGGGAGGAATGTCCGCCACAACCACATCCATCAAGACATTCTTCGCAGGAATTTGATCTAAACTTACAACCAAATCTTTGATGAGTCCGATACATCTCACGCGGCTAGAATCAAATGAATACAAATCATGGTATTTCCTTGTAATGTCTTAACCCAACTTTTCCATGATCGCCTTTGGCATAAGATTGTGCGAAGCACCAGAATCAAACATGGCATTGTGCAATACATATTCATGCAACCTAAAACTGATATAAAAGGGAGGAACATCACTATCAGGGGACTCACCATCTAAAGCAAGCCCAAATATCAATTCAGGCTGATCATCTTCAATATTTACCATGTCAAACATTGGATCAAAATTCAGAATTTTAGAGACTTGACCTCGATAATTGATGTTTTTCATAATTTTTGTCAAAGGAATAGATACCTTCAATTTGGAAATTTCATTCTCCAAACTAAAAGTTGAAACTCTTTCAACCTCTTTGACTGGAACTTCTTTCCTTTCAGCCTTATCCTTCATTATGCTTGGCTTATTTTCCTTTTCTGCTGATGATGATTTACTAGCTGCGGGATCAATTGTCTCTTTTCCTTTCTTTTATGGTATAGGTGAATACACCTTCGGTGCTGAAGCCTCTTTTCTCTTCTGAATTGGGTTTATGGGCACATCTCTATTTCTCAATGAGTATTTCTTCTACTGAGCGGACAAAGAATTCATATACCCTCTTTGGTATTCATCTGATTCTTCCTCTAGAGCTGCATCGTTTGCTAAAATAAAATCCTCATCTTTCTGTGCAGCTGAACTTTCTCCATATTCTTCATCCTCAGTGATGTAAATGGGCAGATCATCGGGAGTAAAGAAGTGGTTTTGCTCCCCTACTACATCATCGTCATCGTCTGAATCTTGACTTACAAAATTCTGCAAAAGAGGTGTTTTAACTTGCTGCTGGGCTGCCAGCTCTTGTGCTCTTTGTTCACGTTGCTTAATTCTGAACTGTGGCTACTGTTGGCCATGGTAGTTGGGATTACAAATCTGTGTTTTTGGCTTGTCAAGCGTCATTATTTTGAACATTTTTTCCATCTCACGAAGCAAGTGCTGTTCTGATGCAGATGTGGAAGCTTCTTCTTTTATGGTCACCCTCTTTTCCGCTTTCAACTGGGCTCTTTTATCATTCAGATTCGCCTCAACACTAACAACAATCTTCTGCATATCTTCCAAAGTAGGTGGATCTCTGTCTCATAGTGAATAAGCCATCTCCAGATCGAAACCATCTGGGAATTTAAGGAGAGCTGATTTTCTAGACGGTCTTAAGTCATCTGGAATTGCATTATAAATTGTATTGAATCTGATAATATAATCCTGAACGGACTCACCAGGATTACGTTTGATGCTAGTATACTCAGAAGTAATTTGCAGCGGATCTTTCTTCATCTCCCACCGATCTAGGAATTGTGTCTGAAGCTCTTGTAATGTATTGATAATTGCGGGCTGTAAAGCTCTGAACCATTTACGAACCTCACCTCCAAAATTCTGGGCGAACAATCTCATGGACACATTTTCTTCATCTATTTCATGCAGGTCCAAGAAATATGTCATTCTAAAAATATGTTGTTGAGCGGACACACTCTGTGGAGTGCCATCAAATATTGAAATCTTTCTCTAATAATCAGTGGGCATAGGATCCAAATTTGCAGGTAAAATAAGAGGTGCGAATCTAGCAGCAATGGCTCTTGGCGGATTTATAATCTGCTGTCTTGGAGAAACAGGTGGAATGGGAGAAGTAGATGAACGAGGTGTATGTGGTGGAGATGGAGGAGGAGCTATTGCTGATTGTTGATTAGAGATCTCAGGCTGTACGGGAATGGTAGGGATAAAGGGGGGTTCAGTGGGAATCCGTGAACCAGATGCAATTTCAGATGGCCCAAGAGTTTGTGAAGCAGATTCAATGAATTCAGGAATGTTGGTTGCGACAATGGAGTTTTGAAGATTCAGAATATAATTATTGGTAGATCTATTTGCTTGGTAAACTTCTAGATACTTGATGAACTCAGGATTGATGACGGTAGAACCAGTAGCACTTTCAGATTTTGTTTCAAACAATGATAACTCGAACTGATCATCAAACTCAATATCTTCAATGTATTCAAAAACAGTGGGGTATGAGTGAGATTTGACCAAAGGAATGATAGGAACTTCTTGACATAAAATTCTTGGGATTAGGTTGGGGTTCTCATATACTGGAGGCAGATTTGGATCAGGATTTGATCTAGTATGCCTTCGGGAAGCCAGTGTATAGATCTATTCCAAAAATACAAGGGACACAACCGATTATTTTCAGCCTATTGACTTCTAGACTCAATCATCCAAAAGTCTATAACGAAGAAGTGTACTGGGGTAATTTGCAAATCAAGAGCTGCATTCACAAGCTAACCGGAGATCGACTGAAGCAGCGTTTATCTACTTCCGCTTAAGCATAGCAAAAGCGTTTCGAAAGATACCTAGCGTGACTTCAGACTCCGTCTATAACTCATGAAATGAACACACCAAAAATAAAACCATTGAGATTTTATTCCCTAGTATGGTCGCCACTATGTTAGCACTCAAATCTACCTTAGGCTGAAATAAGGTAAAACTCAAGGCAACATCAAACCACGCTCAACCTCGTAGCTAGCCCTTTGAGGACAGGAGAGGGCTCTCTCCGGGTCTATCTCGGAAAAAGGTTTTCAAAGGGGCTGAGATGACTCAAAATTGATACTGATTTTAGGCTAGTAAAGAGATAGGAAAGTTTGATTTAAATTTTTTGGGTTTTTGTTGAAAAAAATGGGAAAAGCAATTTTGGTTTCGGGGATAAGGCCAGATCTTTGCAGAATTTGAGTTGGGGAAAGGTAGGCAGTAGTCTTGATGCTTTTTTATTATGTGTATGGATGGATCAGAATGAAAAGGAGCTGAAGAGGGCAAGGGAGAACAGGAATCCTCTCCAAACTGGCGAAAACATGTAAAACTAAACAAATTTAAAGGCAGAGCACTGGAATCAATGGATTCGACCTCATTTACTCATTCATTTAGTTTCAGAAGAAAAAGAAGGGAATGGAATACATTAAACATTAAAGTACTTAAAAATAACTGAGAGAACACACCATCAAAACTGAAAACCACAAGAATCCCAATAGGTGCTGCAAAACCTCTGATCTTTCCTTAGCCAAAATGCAGAAAATATGTACAATAGTGTGCCAAAGTTTTCCCAAGAGTCCAACCCTGATAGTGTCTCAGAAATTACATCATATAGACCATCCTAACCCCTTACCATGCCTCTAGGGGTCGAATTCCTTTTTCCAGGAGCATTTTCAACCAATTCTAAACAAGGAGCTAAAATCTAGGTAGCCAAACAACTTGCCTCTAAAAGGAAGCAAACTGATTCATTTACTTAATTTTCACTTTTTTTGTGAGTGAATCTTCTAGAATAGGTAAAAGTGAGTCAAAGTTACATTAAAACCACAAAATTGCATCAATATAACTCAAAAATTACATCCACAATCAAAACTGGTACAACTGGCCGAAATTCTGAGCTCGAAGATGAAAAATTAGCCAAAAATCTCTATGCGCCGCGCGCCTGATCTCTATGCGTCGTGCGCCTTTCAGCATATTTTTGGGGAACTTCCTGGCATCAAAATCAAGCACATGATAGCTTTTTGGAAAGCCCTGGATGTCTGCTATCCAACCCAAGTGGAAGTTTTCAATTTGGAGCTCATTTTCCCCTCCAAAACTTCATTCTCCCAAAAGTACTTCCTGCTCGTGCAAAAGGTGGCAGAAATGTGATTTTCATGGTGTTTTTGGCCCTTTTGATCATCAAGAACTTGGTGAAATGCTTCAGCCATTTCTGAGCATGCATAAATTACCATGAAAAATCCAAAAATACAATTTTTTCCTCCAGAAAGTGTCCCAATCATAAGTGCGCGTCGTGATGCGCTACGCGTTGGGCTGAAAAACCTGTTTTGAGACCAAAATTTTCAAAAATGACAAAAAATTCTCTAAATTTGCTCAAATTTGGAGCAAATATCCTCCATCATGTCTCATGCTCAGCCAATGAAGCCTCAGCCAAAATCTGGAGTGGATCAGGCCTCTTTCATCGTTTCAGTGCTCTGCTCAACCTTCTCTTCAGGATCTTCATTTTTTCTTTGCAGACGTGCATGCGGGCCCAATAATGAAATTTCATATGACGGAGCATGTATTTGTCTCTATTGGCCTTTTCCAACAACTTCTCCAGATGAATGTTAACATGCATAAGGTTGGTCTCTCGCTCAATTGGTGTCATGTCACCAGGTCTCTTCCGAGCCAATTGTCGATCTTCACGGATTCGCCGCAGCTCTACAAGTGTGTGCTGATCCTCTAGCTATTTTTTCCACTGCTCCAAGTACTTTATCACCCACTGTGCTCTCTGCAAATTCTCTTTCAAAGTACCAATCTCAGTTTTATGCTCCTGGATGACCTCCCTCAGTTTCGAGCTAGGAGAGCTCGCATCAACATCAATCAATGTGAATTCAGTATCTTGGCCTCCTGAGGGGCCCTCATCGTGCATCAGCCTCTTGCCTCTGTCCTGAATCTGTACCTATGCTGAAGTCGAAGGCGAGACCCCTTCCACCCTGGGTGGAGATAATACTCGCGCTGCTGATGAAGTCAACGAGACCCCTTCCACCTCGGGTGGAGATAGTACTCATCGTGTAGCTGCAAATAAGGCTCTGTGGCCTCGCTGATATGTCACATACACTGGAGCACTGATATGATCAGTCTCAGGAATATGAAACTGGTGTGAAGGCCCTCCCTCATCCTGAACTACCTCGGGAGGCGGCTGTGATGCTGTGAAGAAGTCACGGGAGATGAAATCCTCCCAAGCAATGCCCTGCTGTGTCAGCTGATGTACCACCATGATTTTGATCAGCGCGTAATGATATATGTTGCTATGCTGGGGAATTCTTCTGTACAAGAAATTTCATCTGCTCTATGTTGCGATACATGAAGTATGGAATGCTCATCATACGTACCCTCGTGAAATGCATCAACAAACGGATATGGTACGCATAGAGGCACGAGAATCTGCCCTCACAACTGAAATATCGAATGATGAGTTTCATCAATGGTGCAAACTCATCCTTGAGAAATATGAATGGAAATACCCTGCTCAGCTGCCTCAAATACCCAGTTTTGATGTATGGCTCATAGTAGGATTTCTCTAGCTGTTGTCGTTTGTTCCATTCCTCTCCTATGTTTGGTATCCCGGTGGCCTAAGCAATGGTCTCTGGTGACAGAATGAAGTTTACTCCGGCAAGGTTTACACAGCCTTCATGTAAATGTAGAAAAAATAAGCGAGCTAGCTCATGATGATGCTGACATTGGGAAATCATCTCACAATATTGGAAACATGACTGATGCTGAAAAAAATCCATTGCAAGCGGGCAAGCCTGCAATTGAGCCAAAGAAGTAGGCTCCTCCCTGACATGCCTACCACTTTTGCCACTTTTGTGAGACCTCCGTGGCACATTAACCTCTTCTGTGGAATCACTGTCATACCCCTGCTCATAAACTGAATCCATCTCTGACATGACGCTGAAATCAAGATGTTGAAAAATATATGCTGATATAGGTATGATGAAAAACAAGAGTTCAGTGTATGTTCCAATCCCAAATGTGTCACATATGTATCAAGGTGTTATAGGAAAACCATAATGAGAAAAGTGAGATTGAATGAAAAAAAGCCACTGTATTGACTACATGAGGATTTGACAAGTGAGTAGGAAGGAGTGTAATGCTGGCGGAAATAGTTATTAGGAACAAAAGTGAAAATAGCCCTTGCAGTGACAATTAGACTTTGTCAATGGAGGATGTGGGATAGTGAATATGGGACTGTGCTATAACATAAATGATAAGCAGTGAACAGTAATATGGTAATCACAGTGACAACAGTGATGGAATAGGAGAGAGAGCGTGACGCTATGGTAAATAATATGTGATGACACCAATGATAGTAGAGGGCATGAGCATCTAGGTTAATAACAAAAGCTTTGAAACCCCCACAATATCACTAACATGCCTTTCAAAACCCTATGGAGTGAATTTTCAATAAATATAGGGTTTACATTTCACCATAACAAACACTCATTTTTCTTCTCATTTGAAACTCCATAGCATATCCATGAATCATTGAGCAAGCATGAATAACTTACTTGCAGGCAAATGAGGTGATTTGGCTCGAATTCTGGGTGAAGAAATGTTGTTTTCAAGCCTCAGGGCTCTATGTGCCATGCGCATGCCCAATGCACCACGCGCTCTGTGTGCGTCGCGCGCGTGCAAAAATACACTGGCTGTTGAGGCCCAGTGCGCCGCGTGCTCCTTATGCGTCGCACGCACTATAAGTTCAACTTCACGATTTCAAAACGAGACTTCTTGCCCTTCAACACTCCAATTCGACCTTGGCTTTGAAAATTTGTGAAAATAACTTGTCTCCAATGGTTTATATAGCTTGAGAAATATCTCACAGGAATCAAATTTGATTTTAATTTCCTCCACAACCCACTTTGTAATGTTTGGCAATTTTGGCACTTTATCATTTAATACAATTCTGTCTTTTGGCTTTTCACTGTTTTTTCTGAGTCTTGGACTGATGTAATGATTTGATTTTTGCAGGGATTTTGGCATTTTGACTTCAGAAAAGACCAGAGGTTGCTTTGAACTTTTTATGGTGGAAAAAATACATAATTATTACAAAAAATAAATTTGACAGTTTCTAGTTCAAAACAGAGTTTTGAACTAAAAATGTCTTCAAATGTTTTTGATGATGAAAACCTGAATTAAGAACTTTTACGTAACCATCCTCATGGCCTGCGGGCTTTTATTAATTATATCAAAAGACTGAAACCCTAGACTCTAGGACTAAAAGACTCACTTTTACGAAAATAATTATTTATGACCATGAATAACGTGACCTGAACTTTGATGATTTTTGAAGAGTTTTAATGAGCGCAGCAGGTACAAGCATGAGGGAATAAAAGACGACCAGACCCTCTCGTCAGTGAATGGCATGCCCCTAGCGAAATGCAACGAAGTGAAGTGAGCGAGACACCTAAAAATGATATGCAAAAAGCGAAATGTTCTCTGACGGAGGGCTGTAAGGACCGACTCTAATAGTATGTATGTGCCCTATGGGATGGATATTCTCCATGTTCACTATGCTACATGTTTCAGGGAGAACATTGGGCAAACCATGTTTGCTTCATTGGAACTGTTGTCTCCTTATGGGATGGATTATTTACATCTCATGAGAAATTTGGAGAAGCTATTCATGAAGGGATGGATTGGTGAACACTTAGCTTATGGAGGGAGCTTATCACACGTTGGTGTCACTAGTGGAGGAGGAGAAGAGTTGCAGAACTCACCTTGTCAGTTGCTTGAGGATAAGAAACATTTGGGAATGGAGGACTATAATATTCCCAATTAGCCATGAGCTAGTTGGAATATTAAATTTTGTTTTATTACTTTCTTTAAAGAATAAAAGAGAAAAGGAGGACAATAATAGTCCTTAAATATCAATAAATCAATGTCAAATGTAAAAGAGACAAATATTGGAAGCTTAATTAAGCACCCTTAGGTGTGAAATGGGCAGGAACATTTTGACTGGGTCAACCTTGACCATATCTACAATGTTGTCATGGAGAAGTGGCCATCAGTGAGGTACAACAAAATTTTAGATGGAGATGATTTGTGTGAAAGGAGTGTTATTATTGGATGTGGTTTAGGGTTTGCAAGCTCTTAACTTGTAAAAGGAATGGGATAGCAGCATCCAAAGGTTATTGATGTTTATCATATTTTCTAAATATATGGTTTGTTTAGACATATATCTTTCTCTTGTTGTTTAGCTGAGATTGAATGTTTTTTAGCATTGGGTGTTCCTGATCGGGAATCCCACATCTTCCCATTTAGTAGCTTTTGGGAGAGTTTTTATTGCATTGTCTACTATTTGTCTTAGCGCCAAGCTTCTTCTTTCAACTACAGCATAGATAATGTTGAGGGCTTGGTTGTTTTTGTAAGCTGTAGCAAGTGGAGACTAGATCTTTCAGATCTAGGCCATTTCACTACTTATTTTCAGTGGAGGAGGTTTCCACTTCATTAGGAGCACATTATTGAAGGCTTTGGAGCTTATTTTCAGATCTTGGCATCAGGCCAAGCATATCTTGATCCCTACAATGCAATTTACTTCCAGACTGTGTTATTTTTGTAGGAGGAATTGCAGGGTGGTTCAACACACTATTTGGAGAGCTGATTTTCTAGTGTTGGGGATCTGCCCTTCACTTTGAAGATGTATTGGAGGAGGATATTATATTGATCATATCATATCAGCCACGCTTCCCAGATCTGTAATTTTCAGTAGATCTGTAGTCTTAGATCTCATATCTACAACTTGTACTTGGTGTTTTGTTGAAAACCCCAAGGGGGCTCTTTAGAGGAGCTTGTAGAATGCATGGATCTGATATATATCTAAATTTTTATGCACATAGAAGCTCTATATCTGATGTATAATCTATTTTTGTTGTAGAAGCAATAAAATAACACTGTAAGGGTTTTCTAGCTTTTCTATATGGTTGCAACACCTCATTTTGAGGGTCTTTATTCATTGGAGGCTTATTTTTCTTGTTATGCATCTTATTGGCCACTTCTTAAACATAGTTTTCTGCTGTAATGACATATAGAAGGTCTCTATATTGTCCTCTTGTTGTATATATGATGATCTGCGTTATTTTTCCATCATTTTGCACTAGATTCATGCTTTTCAAATTTGGGAATATTAGAGCCTACAAATAACCCTCCTTATCCCTCATCTATATTTTATGATAGGACCAAGCACATTGTGTATGTTTTATCTTGTTTATTGGGCTATCACACTAATCAGTTGGTAGATGAAGTTGTGTTAGGTTTTTTTTCCACTCTTTCCCCAGATGCTAAACACACAGTTCGGTTCAACTATGCTTAGTTTCTTGCATGGGCCATTAATGAATTTTTTTAAAATTTAAATACAGAGGAGGTTTTCAAATATTCCTCTGTATTGGTATACATGTTTGTCTATTTCCAGTCTAGAAGGTTTCAATTTCAGATGACCAAGGTAAATGAAGATACAGAGCCCCAATCTGTCATATTCTGGACCACCCTGCGATTAAAAGATCAGAAGGATTATACATACAAGGATTTTGTGGATTTTTTTGTGCACCCTGCCATAAAAACACTCAGAAATGCAATAGAGCCAAGGATAAGTGAAGAAATCATGAAAACCATGCAGCTAATAGAGCAAGTGATACTGAAGGAAGAAGAAGAAGCAACTCAAGTGGCACTCATCCCACTAGAAGCTGTCCCCATTTCAACAATTCCATCAACTGTTCCCACAACTATTGGGGCATCTAGTAGGACAGAAGAACTGTCAAAATCCATGGAAAGTATGACCCTATAGTCACAGGAGATCCAAAAATTTGAAGCATAGATTGGCATCCTGAAAGATCAAAAGGATAGGTCTGAAACTGCCCATGAGATAGCCAAAAAGAAGATTGAGAGATTGGAGAAAGCAGAGAAGGAATTTTCGGACAACAAAATTTTGGGCCAAATGAATTTGAGAATCTGGGGTAGTATCATAGAGTTAGTGAATGAAATTTGGAACTCCATCCACATCATTTTTGAATAGAAAGAGTTGGTGGAAAGCAGTGCATTGGCCATTGAAAAAGAAAATTAGGAATTAGGAAACATGCCAAACACAACCCCTAAAACCATAAAATTATTGAACTCTAAAACCAACTAGGAGCTTGAGGAGTTGGATGTACAAGACAGAACAAAAACCATATGATAAGTGAGAAAGGTCCTCTCTAAGATGAATTTAGTAGGGAAATTGGAGGAGAAGTGTCGTGAGTTGGACATGGCCATCAACAGAATCTTGAACAGGATTGAACCCCTTGTGGCAAAAGGGTTTCCCTCACTGTATGTAATTAATCACAAGATGACCCAAAGGGGAGGTTGTATGACCAAACTTAGAGAAACAACTAAGGATACCACCAAATTCACCAGCATTAAAGAAAAGGTGACGGGGAAATTTGTCTGGGATCTCATGAGCAATGACATATTTATTAAACATGAGCTCAAGAATGTTTTCCTCACTAGGCCCACTTTCAGCAAATACAGAGATGTGGATGAAGTATATCGATACGTCATAGGTATGAGAATTTTAGGGAAAAAAGGAGTGGAACAATTTGTGTATGTACCAAGATTGAAAAATCACGATGGACACCTCAGCACAACCACCGATTGATAAAAAATACTAGAATCACATCATCTTTAATGATCCAACAAAGGTGCCCCAAAAGAAAAGATAGATGTCAAAGCCACCCATTGTTTCCTCTTATAAACCATATTATTCACCTCCAAGACACATTTTTGGATTCACGAAGAGCTGCTTAAGTTTTGCATTCTTAAAGAGCTACCAAAAGTAATTCTACAGACGGTGTTTGGTCATAGATTTTCTTTACTCGGGCCTTGCATGGAGACACTTGTCTAATTTCAGTTTGTTTGTAATTAGTGAGGTTTTCCAAAGTAGATTAAGGAAATCGACTCAATTTTTAGTTAAATACTGCTTGAATTTCCATTATGAAGTGTTGGATATTGTTGGCCCCTGCATTGTAAGAACTACTATATGAGAGCACTGTAATTTTGGAGCTGGACATCAATAATCAAAGATCGTTTTTAGGATTATTGAGCTGTGTTAAAATGGAAATTTTTTACTTCTCTTTTCTAATTGTTTCTGCTATTTTCCCTGCTGTGCATCTGTTCATCTAATTGTAAATAAAAAATTTTAGATTAAGATTTGTTGTCGAAGCACCTTAAGTCTATCTGCATTTACAATCTTAATGTTTTCTGCTAAAGTCTGATTAAATAATTCTTAACTACTCTTTATTCACTACTGAAACTTACTATTTCTTTAACCTCCTAATTCATACAACTCTAAAGACCCATTTAGCACAATTATCTTTCCTTGTGATGCTCTTGTACATTGATGTGCCAATCCAGCCTTTAATGCTCCCAAACATTGATGAGATGTTTTGATAGTCCCTACAAACCTGCTCAACCAACCAACCCAATCAATCAAAAACATCCAATACTACCATCCATGTAACTAGCCTAAAATCAACATTCCTGATATTAAATATAAATTCAAAATCAAAGATAGAGAGAGCCCTCTCTGATTCTAGGAAGGCTAGTTCCTGGAATCCAAAGTGGTTTCATGTTTCCCTCTATCATTTTCTCTTGCAAATATATAACTTAATGGTGACCATACTGGGGAGTTATTGAAAAGCTTAGTATCTCATCAAAACTTAGAAAGCCCAGTCGAAATAATGTGTGATTTAAGTATTTTCTACAGATTGGTTTTTGTGAAAGTATTCAGCCTGTTTGTGCCTTGGGTCTGAATTCTGGCTTCTAGAAGAATATTTACCAGATCACAACTTGACCCAAATTCCCATGCAATATTTGACAATCCAAATAAAATCCTAAGAAAAAATCCGAGATATGAGAGTCTAACTATTACCAAGCGTCTTCACAAAGCAAGTTCCCTCCGTGAAAACCTTGCAACCTTGCAGGATATCCAATTTGACTTACACTTTGAGTAAACCTTGTTTAGGACCAAATCTCAGAATTGGATAGCCCAGACAATTTTTGATCCATCCATCTTACATCAGAGTCCTATTGGGGAAGCCTCTACCTCCTCTCAAAATGACTCTCAACTTCTCCAACACTTTGAATCCCTTCAAGGTCTAGTAACAGAGCTCACCTTAGTTATTGATGATGCTTATCTTCAACAGTATGTAGAATTATCAGCTTTGACTGCAAAAAATCCTTATGTTATTTCTAAGTCTTATCATTCTCAGTCAAATTTCTCAAATGTATCTACAGCTCCTACCATTTCCTTGAACCTTTCCCACCAGAGTGCCCAAACCTCCACTCATACACCCACTATCCATCTTCCTCCACTTAACACTCCACCTCCCTTGGTCAACCCTCCTATTATTAACCTCCCTTTGGTTCCCCCACCACCAATCATGGCCACCTGGTTTTCTCCATTGGTGTTACCTCAACCTTTGGGGCCTTTGCCACAATATTATCAGTCGAAAATTCCCCTATTTGATGAAAATGGTTCTGCAACTTCTCAACAACATGTGGATAAAATGAATGACTATTTGGACCATCAAGAGATAGAAGATGAAACTATTAAGTTGAGGATGTTTTCCCAAAGCTTTGGGGGGAGAATTCAGAAAGTGTTTTAAAGGCTTGACCCCTAATAGTATACATGACCTCCTTGCCCTTCACCAGCTATTCATAAACAAATGGGAAGTTAAGAAAAATCCTCTCCAAATATTTTCAGATATGAAAACATCAAGATAAATGTTGGAGAGAGTTTCCAAGATTATTGTACTAGGTTAAGTAGTGTATACAATGCCCTCCATCCTCACATGAAACCACCACAAGGTTTAGACCTAATGAAATTTCTAGATGGTTTCGACCCATAGATGGCTTATCAATTGAGAGAAATATATCCTCCTACATTAGAAGACATGAAAAGGGGTGCATTAAGTGTGGAAGAAAATACAATTTCAAAAAGGGCTAGAATGAGAAATGAGAAGAGAGTCACTATTAGGGAAGAGCCTACAGCCTCCACATATAATTCTAAGATTGATAGCCTAGTTAGAACCATGGAGAGGATGATGGAGAGGATCGACCTGAACGAGAGAACTATCCCTAGGGAAAATTAGCGAGCTCCTCAAAATAGAAACCAAAGCTTCAAAAGAAACCCCCCTCAAATAAGACAGAGAGAACAAAGAGAACCTAACCAGCAAATTAGGCCTCCATTCCAAGAAAATTATGCTGATGAAGATGAGGGGGTGGTTGAAGAACTAGAAGAAAATCATATTACTCTAATGGGAATTAATAATGAAGATATTTTTTTCATCATCAAAGAAGAACAATATATATTTTCTTTGACTCAAACTGAAGTAGAATTTGAAGAGCCTGAAGATAATAAATAAGGGTTCGAGAATGCCATCATGGAAATGCATAGACAATATAACGTCCGAAGCAAGAGAAATTCAGATATTCCCAAGAGAAAGAATTATGAAAATAGTGTTATAAAGGACCCTGAAGCTGATCCCAAGAAAACAGCAGAGGGTTCAAAAAAAAGTACTAAAACCCTTAAAAGAATGATCTAGAAAGTAGCACTAGTAGACCAGCGGTCAGCCCCAGCAAAACTATTCTAGGTGATATCCCTAATACAGGTCAACAATTTGAAGTTGCTGTAAAAATAGTGCTTGAGAAGAATGATTCAAATTTTCCAAAAACATAGACACCATTCAGCATTGAGAATGAAATTGCCAACATAAGAAACTTTGTCCCTCTCGTTGAATTGCTTAACCTAGATGTTTGTAGGTCCTATTGTGGCTCATTTGCATTTTCCTTTATTTTATTTTCAAAAACACAAAAAAAACATATATGATAAAATGAAAATCCTTCGTATGTGTGAAATAATTTCATATTCGCATATTTACCAATTAATATGTTTTCAGAGCATGTGAAGGTGGGACCAAGTGTTCCAACTTACACCTGTGTAAGTTGGCAGGCGAGATTAAAGCTAGTTTCATTTGATATAGATCAGCGGGAACCCACAGGCAGAAATAACCCGTAGGTTAGTAGAGGAGGTGGCCCCGCAGTTGACCCCACTGAGTACTAGCAGACCAAGAATTAACAATTTTCATCCACTACAGGGGCAAGACCCCGATGAATGTTCCGTACCCCTGAGCACCCTAGCAGTGACGTATGCATCCAATTGGTGATCTTTCATCTGTCATGTCATATGTACCATTCCTTATCCATTTAAGCATTAATTCAAAATTAATGTGTGAACTTTGTGCCATCTATTTAAAGGTTCAAGTCTTTTTTTCTCCTATTAGTCTCTCATTCTCAGTCATCCATGAAGTCATCATATTCATTCTACTTGCTTATCTCCGCATACCATTTTCTACCACCCTGCATTATTCCATGACTAGGAAATATTCCTTTCCCAAGTCTTCCATCCATATCCCTCTCATGGATACTGAGAAATATATTAGGGATGTCTTTTGCACCATTGAGTAGTTTCCCTTCTACCAGCAAATTATCTTGAGTGAGAAAACTTGCCCCACCTATTCAGCCATGGCCAATTCTGGTGTTTTCTTTGCATGCATCCCCAAAACATATCTTTTTTCCTAAATTTGTGTGTTTGTTAGTGTCTGCGCTATATACAGGTAGATGTTTTGTGATGAATTTCTTAGGGGAAAATTTCCTTAAGGTTTCAACCTAGTTAATTCGTCATGCCCTGTGTTATCCTGAGTCTAAGTCTTATGTCTAGTTCACTGATGAATCATTGGTATCATTCTATGATAATCTTGCAGGACATGAGTTTACCTAGGTCATATCCTTTTTGAAGCCGGATATGAAGCAATTTTCAGTAGATAATAAAGAATTCATGTTAGAGATTTTTGATGCAGAAGTCAGGCCAGTGCTACAATATCTATCAAAGATACTTGGAAAATAATATGATGCTCAAATTGACAGGTAAGTGTTGGGATTGTTTTCCATGATGATGGAGCCTAAAGTAGTGTTGGATATTCCTTCTTACTGGCAAGAGGCTTTTAACACTCAGCTCATGAGTTGGTCCGTCACCGGGTCCTTCAGGCTCCCTTCACTTATCACTTATATATTTTTGTATCAAAATGTAGAACGTTTTTTACATTTGGGACTGAACATAATGGATTCAAATAAGAAAATATAGTCAGTAGTTTTCTAGATTGACATAGTAAGAAATGAACGAGATGAGGGAGGGGTGTTTTATTTTGCTACTTATTTCATGCCAATTTCTTATAAGGTTTTGAATGGGGTTCCTCCTCCATGTTTCTTGCCAAAAGCTCAGGAGTTCCTTCAGTTAAACAATAATTGTAAATTTGGGGATTGGTTTGTATATGAAGATCATTCAGAAATTAGATTATATGGAGCTGGGATGGAACATCATAGATTGTTGATTTTTGTCCCTATGAGTTTGTTTGCATTGGAATTTATTAGAAAAAGTCTGAATGTAAATCAAGTTCATTTTGTTCCAATGTAGAAGGGCCATTTTTTTAAGTTTCCTATGTCTGTGGGTCCATTTATAGTAAATATGAGGCAAGCATTTAATGAAGCTAACAGGATGTTAGAAGGTACGCACTTGTTTCTACGAGAGAAATGGGCCTATGATCCTCACAAGGTAATCTCTAACATAAGGGTTGGAAATGGCTATTATTCTTTCATTCATGACAGTAAGCCTAAATTAGAAAAGTTGGCTAATAAAAGTTTTACAGACTCTGTTAGTTCCAACATACAAACTCCCATCATTTCTGAAAAATTGAGCAAAAGAAGTAAAGAGACAGTTGTTGATTCTGAAGATGAGGAACAAATATCTAAGAAGAGGGAAATATTGACTGAAGAAATACCAATCACTCAGCCTAGTTTCCTCCTTCACTTAGGATATGATCAGAATGTACTAGCTTCACCTACAAGACATGGAGATTACTCCTAACCAAAATATGAAAGCTATTATGGAAGAGAAAGATGAGTATCAGATTACTCCTAACCAAACTATATTATTTAATGCCATGGACTTAGAAAAGGATGAATTTAAAATTTCTTTTTCTCACCCATTTGAAATGACTATAGGGTCATCAAGTAGTTTTAAAACTGTTAATTTGACTCTTGATGTGAAGAAAATTCCATTACTTGATCAAGTTAATTTACATATGCAGATAGGGAAATTGATTGTTAATGATCTAACCAAGTCCAATGCAGCTGCTCAAAAGGCAGAACATATGCTAGGAAAAGTGATCAAGAAGTTGAAATTAGAAAATGCTAATTCTAGGGCTATATCAACTCAAAATGAAGAGTTGAAGAAGATAATTGTAAAGATTGGAGTGAATCCTAATGATAAGTTAGCTACACACAATTTGATACAGAGTGCTAAGTCAAAGATAAATGTGCTGAAGAATAAATTAAATTTTTCTACCGGAGAACACTCAATGGTAGCAAAAGTAGCAGAGGTTGAGAATGAGAAATAGAATCTCTTACAATAGTTGTTACAAAAAGAGGAGGATATTTCTAAGTTAAAGGAGTCTATCCTTAACTTGCAAACTCAAATTGATTCTTGTTATTGCACTATAATCATGCCATCAGGAACTGATGATCCATCAACAATATTATCCCAGTTGAGGATAGAGTTGAAGATGGTAGATAACTTATCTCAATAAGGCTCATAGAGATTTGGAGACAGTGACAAAGATAATGCAAGGAAAATAAGGAGAAGTCAATAAGTACAAATTAGATCTCCAAATAGGAAATAATGTAATCAAGAGTCTAAAGGAAAATTTGAAAGGAAATATCTCTGCTTCAAGAAAAATACATTGGATGGAATGAAATCATTGAAGCTATGAGAACAACTTGGGAGTCATTGAGAATAATGTCAGAGGAAAAGAAAATTATCAGAGATTTAGAGGAAATGGTTATGGAAGATAAATAGAAGAGTCTTAACAGAGCCTTATGGGCAAAGAAGCTCATTGATTTCATCAATTTTAAGACAAATCAGGAGTTGGAATAAAATGAAATTAAATATAGGACATTATGTGTTCTAGATATTAATAAGTTGATTGTAAGAAAATCTTGCAGGAATTCAGCAAAGAAGAGGTTGGAAAAAATTAAACAAGTTGTAAACAATTTTGATAACACATTTGACAAAAGGGCTAGAGCAGGATTGCCTTCGTGCTGGGATCTCAAAGGTATTATTTTATCATGGGATTCCAATGAGCCATTGTTAGTGCTAGCAAAGAGTAAAATTGAAAATACCCATGAGAAGACCGCAATCTTGAAAGGAGCTACAGTTGTTAATTTTTTGTAGAGGCATTTTCAATTACTTTGGATGGTAAATACTTTGTTCACAAAATGGCCAAATTTCAGCAAGATCACTGCCTGCAGGCTAGAATATCATAAGTTGATCAATTCTCCCAAAACCAGCATCGATATATGTAAGAAGTGCAGAGCATGGATGATTGATTCACTGAGTGACACCTCAACATCTCAGAAGGACACATAAACAAATATGGAGAATACAGTGGCAGCTAATCAAATTCAGATTCAGAAAATATATCGAGGCTTTAGTTTTAATTATATTTTTGTTAAAATATCCATTTTCTAATGAAGTTTTCAATTTCCATTTAATAGATATTTTATGAAATTCTAGGTAGTTCGAGCAGTTACAAGTACTTCCAACAGTTATAACTGATTTGTATTTTATTTAAAGAAATGAAAAAGGAAGAAGAGGGTTCCAAGTTTTGGATCTCTAGATGACCATAAATTTTGTATTGAATTCTCCGAGAAATTAATGAAATAATATCAAGTTACTTGCACTTGTTGATGTTGATATGTTTTTCCAAGTTTCATTCTGTGTTTTTCCTCTTTGAATGAAGTGAAGTAATGTAGCTGCAGGTCTCTTTGTGCATCTGTAAGAGTTAAACAACCTTAATGTGTGCTCCTTCACTCCAACTATTATGTGTACATAAAATTCCTCTAAGATTTTAAGTAATATTCTATTTCAGAACATATCATTTTGGGTCTCCCTTCCAATTCTTCATTTTCATTTCATTCAATATCAATAGTTAATATCATTGTGAAGGTTTTCATTATATCAGATTATTGTGAGTTATAAATAACTAATTTCCAAATGTATTAAAAAAATACCATCCAATGTTCTAAATTTGTGACATACATTTATAGAATCTCCTGAGCACTGATTCCTTACCATAGCCAAGGGATTGTTTCTTGAGATACAACAAGTTCGAAGTCCTAAAAGTGTTGAACACAAGAGAAATTACTGATATTGTCAATATAAATGTTGTCAAACCTGAACTTTTTTTTGGGCCAGAAGTAGAGGGTAAATTCTAGGAGGGAGGTGCTCCCCCATTTTATCTCAGTTTGAATGTTCACGATAAAATCTTCCATAACGCCATGATAGACTTAGGTGTATCTCATAATCTCATGCAAAAGGAAATTATGGAGAGACTTAGCCTGGGGATAACTAGACCCTACAAAAACATGTGCTCATTTGACTCCAACAAAGTTAAATGTCTAGGCCTCATTAAATATCTCTGTATCACTTTAGCCCAGATACCAGCCAAGAGTCTACTCATGGACATAGTGGTGGCTGACATCCCTCCTAAATATCATATTATTTTATCACACTCATGGGGAGACAAGCTTCAAGGCACCCTCCAAATGGATATGACTTATGCTACCATACAAAATTTTTTCCAACAAAGGAGATTATATAGGGAGAATCTAATGAAATACATGGTGAGCAGTCAAGAAAAGCCTCATAACTACCCCCTGTACTCTGTCTATTCTGAGCTTCATTCATTTATCCTTCACAATGATGAAAATATTAATAAACAAATAGCTGGAGAATAAGAATACCAGAAGAGAGAACATACAGACAAAATGGAAATTGTGCAACAAAATTCTAGACCTGAACCTTTTCGGAACATGAGTTTTGATGATTCTTGTGGCAAAGCTAGCTCATGAGCAGGGTTTTTGGTATGCAGTACTGAAGATAACCACACAGAAGGGAATTCTTACAAACTAAAATTTCAGTGTACCAACAGTATAGAAGAATACGAGGCACTCCTTTTGGGTTTATAACTACTGAACAAATTAGTATCCAAAAGAATATTTGTTCATGGGGATTCTGAGTTGGTCATTAAACAAATCAAGGGAGAATGTTCAACCAAACATCCTAGATTGAGAGCATATCGGAATGCTTTCATTAACCTGTTGAAAACAATTGAAGAATATGAACTTGCTGCCATTCTAAGAAATCAGAATATCTTGGCTAATGGGTTTTCATTTCTGGCCAACACTTGTCAATTGCCTCATCCTAACAAAAAATATGCATTGCAGGTTAAATACCGCCCAACATTTCCTAACAATATGAGATACTCACAAGTCTTTGGAGATGACAAACAGATTAAGAATTTCTTGCAATCTATGGGTGGGTCTGAATATTCCAATTTGGCCCTAGAATGTGAAGAAGACTGCTCCATTAAATAGAAAATGTGCACAGAGGAACCTCCCCATAATTTTGATATTAATTTTTCAACAGATGAATATCTACATAGGATAGAGACGCATGAAGATACAGAGAAGGAATAATTTTAAGTACTGTAATTCAGAGACAACACTTGCCTAGAGGACTTCTCCCTGTGGAGGAACTATTCCATTTCAATGATGTAGCTAAGAATCCAAAAATGGAATCTACAGAAGAAAATATCGAGTGCAATCTAGGCAATGAGTAGGAGCCCAAGATAATAAAGTTATCAAATACACTGCCAGCATCCATAAAGCAGAAATACATTTCTTTATTCAAAGAGTGTATTGATGTGTTTGCCTCGAGTTATGAATACCCAAAATCTTATGATATTGATATTATCCAGCAAAAAATTCCAGTCAAGGATAACCAGAAGCATTTTCAAGAGAAAATGCACAGGATAAATCCTGTACAAATGACTTTGGTTGAGAAGGAGATAAAGAAAATGTATGATGCCAAGATAATAGTCCCAATCAGATATTCTGAATGGGTTTCAAATATTGTAGGTCTATAAGAAAGAAGACATGTGAGATCAGGCTCCGCATTGACTTCAGAAATATGAACAAGGCATCACTTAAGGATAAATACCCCTTACCAAAGATGGACCACATATTGCAAAAGGTAGTGGGCTCCAAAATAATATCTTTACTAGATGGCTTT
Source organism: Pinus albicaulis (assembly GCA_034641835.2). Taxonomy (NCBI): domain Eukaryota; kingdom Viridiplantae; phylum Streptophyta; class Pinopsida; order Pinales; family Pinaceae; genus Pinus; species Pinus albicaulis. The sequence continues at coordinate 261,926,689 of CM076582.1, read as the reverse complement.
TTAGGGAACAATCAAGTGTTGGTGCATCCAGATGATCAACACAAAACATCTTTTAATACTCCTTGGGGAACCTTCATCTATGTAGAAATTCCCTTTGGATTAACAAATATTGGTGCCACTTTTCAAAGAGCAATGGATATTGTTTTCTCAGAACAAATAGGTATTTTCATTGTGATCTACCTTTATGATATTACAGTATATTCAAAAACAGATGAAGAAAATTTGGCCCATTTGAGAATTTTTTTTGAAAAAAAGCAGAAAGTTTTATCTATCTCTGAATCCTAAGAAATCATTATTTGGTCTTAAATAAGGAAATATTCTAGGCCACGTCATATCTGAAGAATGGATCACGATTGACCCCAGTAGGATTGAGGGTATGCTACAAATCATTCATCCCAGAAACATCAAGGAGATGCAATATTTCATTCGAAAGATAAACTATTTAAGAAGGTTTATACCAAACATTGCAGAGCTCCTGAGGAATATCACTAGCATTCTCAAGAGAGATTCAAGAGTCAAGTGGACCAGGGATGCTAAAAATTATTTAGACCTATTAAATCAGGCACTCACAAAGGTGTCAGTTCTGATCAGCCCTAATTTCACCAAGGATTTCATAATTTTCTCCTTTGAATTAGTGCATACAATTGCTGCAAAAAATTAAAGAAGGACAAGAGCAGCCCATAGCATTTTTCAGCCAAACTTTAGAGATGCAACTTTGAAGTACAATATCATGGAAAATAAGGCTTTTTCCCTGATCAAAGCAATGAAGGATTTCAGAGTTTACATTCTGCATTCACACATCATTGCATTGGTGTCCAATATAGTTGTCAAATACATCTTAATGCTGGACCTTGATGGCAAAAGAGGCAAGTGGATTGCTTTTATCTTGGAGTATGATTTAGAGATCAAACCCACCAAACTAATCGAGGGACAAGGATTAACCAAATTGATGGTTGAAATTTGTTTTCAAGCACTTGATATTAACATTATTCATTCACTGGATGAACAAGAGGGGTAGGCGACTCCAACTATTAACGAATCATTCCTAAATTATCCCTGGTACATAGATATATTATATGCTATTTTTGATTGAAATTGAAAGCTGTAAAATTCTACATCGTAGAAAATGTTTTGTACAAGAAAGATTCTAGGGGAATATTGCTTAAATGCTTGCTTCAAGAAGATGCAGATATGGTTATGAAAGAATTCCATGAAGGGGACTGTGGAGGGCATCTCTACTAGAAAATCATTGCTAACAAGATACTTAGGGTTGGTTTCTATTGGCCTACTCTCTTCCCAAGTATCCACAAAATGGTAGTTACCTGTCAGAAATTCCAAATTTTTTAGGGAAAGAGGAAGTTGCCGCCTCTGCCTTTGCAGCCAATCCCTGTTGAAGCTCCTTTCCAACAATGGGGTTTAGAATTCATTAGAGAAATCCACCGTTCCTCTTATGCCCAACATAAATAGATCCTTACTACTATAGACTATTTTACCAAATGGATAGAGGCCATTCCTTCGAGAACTGCTACTGACTCAGTGATTATCTAATTCCTTGAAGCCAACATGCTGTCCATATTTGGTTTTCATAGGAAAGTCATTATAAATAATGTTGTTGCTTTAAAGTCCAAGAAAATGGTGGATTTTTTCCACAGATATCACATTTCTTTTGGGCATTCAACAACTTATTACCCTCAAGGTAATGGACTAGCTAAGACCTCCAAAAAGAGCCTGGTCAATATCATCAAGAAGTTTTTGGAAGAAAATAAGAAATCATGGCATAATAAATTGTTGCATGCATTGTGGGCTGACAAACTGAAAGCTAAGAAATCAATTGGCATGTTACCATACGAATCAGTCTATGGAATGGATGTAGTTTTCCCAACATCCTTAGCAGTGCCATCCATTAAACTCATTCAAGAGGTTCAAGCTTATGAAAATTACGTACAAAGGAGAATAGGCCAGACCATTTAGCTGCCATAATCTAGAGAAGGGGTGTACAATAGAACTCAGGTGGTGCAAAAAAATATGAAGAATATTTTTGACAAAAGAACAAAAGAAAATAATTTCAATATTGAAGATAAAGTGTTGAAATGGTATTCAAGAAGAGAAGGTAAAGGTAAGCATGGCAAGTTTGAAAACCTATGGAAAGGCCCATACATTATTCATTATTTTAGACAAGATAATGTATTTTTATTGCAAGAGATGGATGGAGTAGAGCTGTTTGGAGGTCATGTCAATGGAAGGATGCTAAAGTATTATTTTTGTTCAAAAACTCGGATTAAACTTTCATCATTGTAAATACCATAGCCTTAAAATTTTGAATAATCCGTTGGACAAGGTTGAAGCCCGAAGTGAAGGCCATAAGCCTAGTCTGAAAAGAAAATATTAAAAAAAAAGGAAAAAAGAGACCATTCAAAGTGTTTCAGAGGAGAATTATACAAGGCTACTGATCTTGGTGTTCTTGAAACTTCCCTAAACACAAGTTCCATCCCCAGCTGGAGCCACTGTTAGAGTCATGTAATGTACAATATCACAAGGTGACTGTGTACTTTATCTTTGCAAATTTTTCATACTATACACAGATGTTAATATTCAAAAGTATTTTCCAAAGAAATATAAAAAGAGACAAAAGAAGAAGAAAAGAGGGTATTGAAAAAAGAAAAAAAGAAAGCCGCACACAAAAAATATAATTTTGAAAGTGCTGCAAATCAAAATGCCAATACGTTTTAGAAAGGTTTGTTCAATCATATAGCTTAAGCATGATTGTGCAATTTTGAATTTTCTGCAGATAGGTTAGAGAATGAGGATTTTCCTGTAAGGTCCCTCCTTACCCACCATCAGTAAGATAGAGAAGTAGATTGCACATAATCACTAATACTCATTTGCACAAAATCCTAAAGAATTAGTCACTGTAAAATTGTTTCCAACAAAAGGCCCTTTTTATTTTGAAAGCTTTAGATAATAAAAGAAACAACTGTCTCAGTCACACTTCAGCAAATTATTAAATTCATTTTCACATTCATACCAGAAACTTGCAGACATAGGAAGCTACACCCATTAAATAGTTTATTTAAAATTTATAGTAACATAAAAGCACAAGAGTAACTAAGAATTTTACACTAACAATTTATATGCACAAAAGCTACAGCCATTCAATATTTTTGACAAACACTTTGCAGACATGCACTCTACACTCATTCAGCCCTTATGACAAACACTTTGCAAGCACGCAATTAAAAGTCATTGAGGCATTTTGTCAAATACTTAGCAACAATGAATTTAAGATTATTCTTCAACATATTTATCTCCAAAAATTCAGAATTTAAAACTGTAAATGTTTTCATCTTAAAACAGAGACTAAATGATCTTATTTTTTCATCAAAGACTCGACAACAGGCGCACATAACTCAGAGCAGCAATCTGCCAAATCGCCTAGATTTCCGATCTGGGTTCTGAAAAGTATTTTTTTGGAATGAAATCAGGGGTTACATGACCATTAGGCACGGATACCCTCTAATGTTTGGCTGAATCGAATTCAAAACGCCCAGAAATGCGATTCTTGAAAACAACAAAATTTATAGCCTACATGCTTCATTTATGACTTTTGTCAAACATATGGAACGAAAACTACAACTACACCTCTACATGAGGAAAAACAACCCAAAGTTATGCTACTAAGATATGCTCATTGAAATCACACATTTCTAAATCCACCATATGAGTCCTTAAAACATTTTACCATCCACAAGCTAATTCATATGATTTGACAAGTTTTTTTTGAACCAATTGTTACAATTTGACAAACACATGGCAGCCTTGAATGCTATAGCCATTAAGGCTTTCTATCAAAATTCTGATAGTACTATTACAACAACTTGAATAAAAAAAAACATTGAATTATTAATAAGAATATGAAACATAAGCCATAACTGAAATTTATCTCCAACTTACCTCAAGCATTTGATCTTCCAAACTATATTTTAGTTGCCATTGCTTTTGCATTTTCTTTTAAGGGTTGATTCTGTAATTCCTCCAAGTATATTTTGGATACATGTCCATTTTCTTACTTTTGATATAAACTGCAAGTTAGCCCTTATTCATGCATAAATAAATTGATAACATTACTCATTCACAGATTTTGTCAAACACTTTGCAAACTATCCTAAAACCATTTATAAAACATGCATCTATTAATTATTTGAAACAAAACCATAAATCATGAAATACTTACCCAAGTCCTTTGGAATAAATTTATTGCAATTACCTTCAACAATATTTCGCTTTCCTTTTTCAAATGTTACAATACCAAGATTAGTACCATAAACTACACCAATAATAACTCCAATATTGAGATCTAAACATCCATACATATAGATTAATCTAGTCTTCATTTTTAACTAATCAATAATATTCTAGATAACATAAGCCTAAACCAAAATTATATGCTTACAACAATTTAAATGTCTACTTTTTATTTTATGCTAAAGCTATACTATAATTTTAGGACAATGGAAAGTATACCTGAAGAGATATTCAGCTCCAATCGTTGAGATTATTATCCACCTTCGGTCCCTTAACCAACTCATTTGAACCATCCGGTTTTCCACCCAACCATATCCAGGGAGAACTCCTCCCCCTGGAACCCCCGAGCTGTAAAAGCTCACAAACAGTACCCAAAATACAGCAATAGAGAGAGATATGCAAGGAAAACTAAGGAAGATAGTTTTCACTTCCTCTAAATACCACTCATGTTCAACCTCAATGGATACTTAGGAGATTAGTAAGAAATTCAGATTTTTGTTTTGGAAGTAATTGGATACTCTCCATATCTTTCCCTCTCACAATATTCCTCAAGTCTCTTCCACTCTTGGCATTACCTCCTTCCCCCCTAAATGAGAATACATGAGACTCATTTATAGGATGAGCAACAAATTCTTGTCATAAAGGAGGATTAATATGCATGCATTGTATTCCTTTTAGAGGAGTGTAACTTATGCCATTAAGGAGAGGTATGCATGCCTTATTTAAGGAGAGTGTAACATATGCATTAAAGTGAGTGTAAGAGGAATATTTTATGACACATATTTAATGAGTGTAAGAATATTTTATGACATATAATTAATGAGTGTAAGAGGAATATGCCATTCCTTGATGAGTGCATAAAATAGAGTGTAATGTAATATTTAAAATAGAGAGAGTTACATAGAGCCATGAGAGTCATGAAGGAGAGAGGTGTGAAGTGATTGAGGAGATATAATTTCCTTTTAATAATAATATCATAGTCTCATAAAAGATAATAATATTAATAATATTAATAATATTGAGGATTAAGTCGAGATTGAACTATTACAATTGATTAATCATAATTTAAGTGATTTTCCTTGAAGTATACTTGTTTACCCATTGATTGGAGGTGATTTACTATTTTTGGAAAGTCATACTTGAAATGGTAGACATGAATTTCTATTTTTAGAAAGTCACTCCAAAATTGTTAGGAATTAGATTATTAAGGAAATTCATCTATGAGTTTCCCATGAGTGGTATTTTTCTTCCGGATAATAGGGATTCCACACCCCTATTGTATGCATCTTCATGCCTTAGTAGATTGAGGACTCCGCGCCCTGATCTACTCTAAAGATCCAAGATTCCACACCTTGATCTTTTTAAATATTTAGGACTCCGCGCCCCAAACATTTCATTATAGATTCAAGACTCCGCGTCTTTATATTTCATGGATTTAGGACTCCACGTCCTAATCCTTTTATCATATATCCAAGACTCCACGTCTTTATATTTCATGGATTTAGGACTCCACGCCCTAATTTCCATGGCTTCTCATCTATTCTGCTTTGAAACTCCGCGTTTCACCTTAAGGTATTGATTGTGAGCTTTTACCCATCTGATGGTTCGTTGGTAAGGTCTTCTTCCAAGACCTGCACACATCACAATCTCATTGATCAAATAAATCAAATGAATTTCATAATTAACTTATTCGAATTTTACCAAATATTGTGCATGACTTCCACAGTTATTTTGGTTTTGGAGAAATGACTTCCGCAGTCATTTATAACTTGAGCATCCCTGTTGGCAATGACCAAGTCCCCTGCCACATCATGCTTAGTACGAGATTATGCACATATAATCATACAAATCATGTGTCATCCATAAATCATAATTAACCATATGTTCCACATAACCATGATCGTCCATGGATCTGTGTCTCAATTCTAAATCACCATTCACGTCATACACCTATGTCCAAAATAGGATACCAAAAGAGAAAACATCGCTAATATTCTCTTAACCAAAATCAATTCTTGTGCACGCAACCATAGATATTATCATAAGCACACAACAACCAAGTGACCCAAACCAGGTCATAACATATAAGCATGTACATAAGTCTTTCATACATTATATTATATCATTATATCAAAATCACCATCTCTAAGTGTCATCAAAGCTATCTCACTAAGAAGGGACACTACATATGCCCCCTCTTGGGCTAAACTTGGCCCGAAGTTTTTCCTACGGTCATAAGATACTTAGTTCTTTTACATTCTCCTATCAATAAGTTGTTAACCTTATGTATTTGATAAAAAAAATTTCTTCATGCCAATCCATAGTTTGGAAGCAACTCCATGAAAACTAAACATACCATTCTTAATCAAGTAGAAAATATATCCACGCCATATTAGACATGTGTTGATATAGAATACCAAATATTTCTATATCAAAACCAGCCATACAATTTATAGTGCCATATAAAAATACTATTGTATGTAATTGATATGATATCTACTTAATTTATCTATAATAATTTGATATTCTACATGTTCTTCTTTCTCATAGTCTATATGAATCCCACATGTGTCATCTTCTTGGTTCTGTAGGATGTTGGGCTTTCCAAGCTATAAATAGAACACACATTGGTTGTACACACAACAATGATGGTCCATACCATATCACAGTCAAATTGGCATAAAATAATCCACATACAATTGTGAGTGAAATTATGCAACAAAATATGATGTTATATATAAAACCCACTCTTACCCAACAAAACATGACGTTATATATAAAACACACTCTTACATCCTACTTGCTTTATGTCTTTTCAATCCAATTTTTCTCTTTTCATTCCATAAGACATCCTTGCAATCGAAATATCTAGGATTTATCTTTAGTTTTTACCAAATGTTTACTCTTTAGGCAAAAATACAATTTGAGGTTCAAGGCACCAATTTTTTTTTTTTTTTTTTTAACTAAAAACCGAAGGTTAAATACATTCCTCATTGACCCACTTATGTATTATAGATCATACATTTAGTTGCATAATCTTCATTATTATTCACTTCTCTAACTTGAGAATCAATTATGAAATGAATCTATTAGAATATCTTCATCTAAAAGCAGATGAATGATATCTTTTTGAAAATGACTTTTAATCAAGAACAAATCTCATAATTATGCAAATATGGTATCTATATAACTCTAAGTCAATTTTTTTTCCAACTATGAAATCGCTCATGATTTCTATTTAGTAATTAATCAATTCATTTTCTTTCATGTCTTATCCCTTACTATTAATACGTATGCAACAACAAACTATGAAAACCATAAATTTCTCAAAATGTGATGAATCTTGTCAAATTTAAATAAGATTTAGACTATCACAAGGGAATTTCTAGCCTAAAGTTAAACCCTTTCGCTTTAAGGAGAATTACCACCCTCTCAAATTATTACAACATTCTGTAGGACTAATAAATACTCATACAACTATACATCCCGACACAAAATTCCTAAATCAAACAATCTCCCCCATTCCACATATAATACACTCATCTTAGGCTTCTAAATCATGCAAGAATTACAATTCATCAAAATGTGATCTCACTCTCCTTCAATTTCTCCCTCAAAAATATCACAAGCACATATTCTTGTAAAACAAGAACTCAACTAATCTTTTCATTAATCACATGCCTTCCTCTTTTTTTTTTTCTTTAATTTCAAATAAAACAAGTTCTCACCACATAAAATATTTACCTTCTAAACATGTTATTCTCTTCACAGTTTACAAACAATTTGAATTTTGAAGCGATCGCCAAACTAGCAATAGCTTAGAGAAATACATGAGTTCAATCCTCATAATTTCTCTAATTAATTTGGTTAAATAGAATGCAACCAATATTCAACTGATAAAATCATTAAAGAGACTATTATGGCTTTCCTATACCTAATTTGTCTTAAGCCAATAGAAAAGTTATTTCATCAACTTATCACAATAATCTTTTTCTACATTCAAGAATTTGAAAGTCATTTTAATTCTACCTAAATTCAATACATACAAAAGGATTACAATACTAGAGGATAGATATCTAGTTCACACTTCCATATATCAAGTCAATTATTCCAAACATTCTAAACCACCTAATGGTGTTTAGTATACCAATCTTAGTATCTTCATCTGTAATAAAAATAATGGATTTAAAGCTCAAGAAAATTTGTGTTACAAATCTCTATCCATTTAACTTTAATTACACATAATCATTCCTTAATCATGAATATCAAATTCCATCAAAATATTCTAACTAGAAGAATTACTTAGCTCATAGATATATTTTACTTTGGATTCCACACCCATACCTTACCTCATTACTTACCTCATAGATATATACTAGTATGGATTCCACACCCATACATTTTCTCATAGATATATGCTAGTATGGTTTCCACACCCATACATTAGATCATAGATATATGTTAGTATGGATTTCACACCCATACATTTTCTCAAAGATATATGCTAGTATGGATTCCACACCCATGCATTAGCTTAAGGAAAACATAACATTCAAGTGTTCCTTAAGATGGCTTCCACAACCCATCATGCACCAATCATTTAAGCCTCTTGTTTATTAGGAAGTTCATACCTCAACCTAGTAATTGAGTAATTTAAAGCTATTTCATGTCTAATGTCAACCCAAAATACACAAAATCATGTCAAAGAAATCAGAGAAATTTCATTCTTACTCATTAAGAATGTATTCCCAAATCATATTTTAACACATCTAATTAATACACATACATTACTCTTGAATCTACATTCACAGTTAAAAGTGACATCCTTCAAGGTAGATTTTAGTTAAGTTTCTTTTAGTGTAGGTATGAAAAGATTCAAAATTATCATGATGAACTCAATCATCACGTTAATGGAATCTCAGCCTTACACTTGTTACTCATTCCCAAAGCATACGCACCAAGGTCATCACACTATAGTCCAGATTAAGCCAATATTCTTCCTGGTAGATATGATTTCAGCAAGTAAAGATCACTACTAAGCCCATATCACATTGAAAATGATGCACTAAAAATATATGAAACAATGCATTCACTCCACCTATCTCACTCATTGATTGAAAATCAAGTCATTCACATACTTGGGTTTAACCCCAAATTTCTCAAGAAGGTCCTTTCCCAACATGTCTTTAAGCTTTTTAACATATTGTTAATAATGTGTCTTAAGAAATATAAAGGAATATAAGGGATTTTTTTTATTTTTTTTTTATGAGTCACTAAATGACATAATGATAATAATATCCTCTACGCAAACAATATGCTTCCAAGTCAAGATATACAACAACTCAACATGCATGCAAAATCAACATTCATACATCATCAACCTACAAGTAAGCATGTTGGCCCATTAGGCCCTAGCATTGTAACTCGCTCTAATACCATATGTAAGGTCCCTCCTTACCCACCATCAGTAAGATAGAGAAGTAGATTGCACATAATCACTAATACTCATTTGCACAAAATCCTAAAGAATTAGTCACTGTAAAATTGTTTCCAACAAAAGGCCCTTTTTATTTTGAAAGCTTTAGATAATAAAAGAAACAACTGTCTCAGTCACACTTCATCAAATTATTAAATTCATTTTCACATTCATACCAGAAACTTGAAGACATAGGAAGCTACACCCATTAAATAGTTTATTTAAAATTTATAGTAACATAAAAGCACAAGAGTAACTAAGAATTTTACACTAACAATTTATATGCACAAAAGCTACAGCCATTCAAGATTTTTGACAAACACTTTGCAGACATGCACTCTACACTCATTCAGCCCTTATGACAAACACTTTGCAAGAACGCAATTAAAAGTCATTGAGGCATTTTGTCAAATACTTAGCAACAATGAATTTAAGATTATTCTTCAACATATTTATCTCCTAAAATTCAGAATTTAAAACTGTAAATGTTTTCATCTTAAAACAGAGACTAAATGATCTTAGTTTTTCATCAAAGACTCAACAACAGGCGCACATAACTCAGAGCAGCAATCTGCCAAATCGCCCAGATTTCCGATCTGGGTTCTGAAAAGTATTTTTTTGGAATGAAATCAGGGGTTACATGACCATTAGGCACGGATACCCCCTGATGTTTGGCTGAATCGAATTCAAAACGCCCAGAAATGCGATTCTTGAAAACAACAAAATTTATAGCCTACATGCTTCATTTATGACTTTTGTCAAACATATGGAATGAAAACTACAACTACACCTCTACATGAGGAAAAACAACCCAAAGTTATGCTACTAAGATATGCTCATTGAAATCACACATTTCTAAATCCACCATATGAGTCCTTAAAACATTTTACCATCTACAAGCTAATTCATATGATTTGACAAGTTTTTTTTGAACCAATTGTTACAATTTGACAAACACATGGCAGCCCTGAATGCTATAGCCATTAAGGCTTTCTATCAAAATTTTGATAGTACTATTACAACAACTTGAATAAAAAAACACATTGAATTATTAATAAGAATATGAAACATAAGCCATAACTGAAATTTATCTCCAACTTACCTCAAGCATTTGATCTTCCAAACTATATTTTAGTTGCCATTGCTTTTGCATTTTCTTTTAAGGGTTGATTCTGTAATTCCTCCAAGTATATTTTGGATACATGTCCATTTTCTTACTTCTGCAAGTTAGCACTTATTCGTGCATAAATAAATTTATAACATTACTCATTCACAAATTTTGTCAAACACTTTGCAAACTATCCTAAAACCATTTATAAAACATGCATCTATTAATTACTTGAAACAGAACCATAAATCGTGAAATACTTACCCAAGACCTTTGGAATTGATTTATTGAAATTACCTTCAACAATATTTGGCTTTCCTTTCGCAAATGATACAATACCAAGATTAGTACCATAAACTATACCAATAATAATTCCAATATTGAGACCTAAACATCCATACATGTAGATTGATCTAGTCTTCATTTTTTTAACTAATCAATAATATTTTAGATAACATAAGCCTAAACCAAAATTAGATGCTTACAACAATTTAAATGTCTACCTTTTATTTTATGCTAAATCTATACTATAATTTTAAGACAATGGAAATTATACCTGAAGAGATATTCAGCTCCAATCGTTGAGAATATGATCCACCTTCGATCCTTTAACCAACTCATTTGAACCATCCGGTTTTCCACCCAACCATATCCAGGGAGAACTCCTCCCCCTGGAACCCCCGAGCTGTAAAAGCTCACAAACAGTACCAAAATACAGCAATAGAGAGAGAGATGCAAGGAAAACTAAGGAAGATAGTTTTCACTTCCTCTAAATACCACTCATGTTCAACCTCAATAGATACTTAGTAGATTAGTAAGAAATTCATATTTTTGTTTTGGAAGTAATTGGATACTCTCCATATCTTTCCCTCTCACAATATTCCTCAAGTCTCTTCCACTCTTGGCATTACTTCCTTTTTTTCCCTAAATGAGAATACATGAGACTCATTTATAGGATGAGCAACAAATTCTTGTCATAAAGGAGGAGTAATATGCATGCATTGTATTCCTTTTAGAGGAGTGTAACTTATGCCATTAAGGAGAGGTATGCATGCCTTATTTAAGGAGAGTGTAACATATGCATTAAAGTGAGTGTAAGAGGAATATTTTATGACACATATTTAATGAGTGTAAGAATATGTTATGACATATATTTAATAAGTGTAAGAGGAATATGCCATTCCTTGATGAGTGCATAAAAGAGAGTGTAATGTAATATTTAAAATAGAGAGAGTTACATAGAGCCATGAGAGTCATGAAGGAGAGAGGTGTGAAGTGATTGAGGAGATATAATTTCCTTTTAATAATAATATCATAGTCTCATAAAAGATAATAATATTATAATATTAATAATATTGAGGATTAAGTCGAGATTGAACTATTACAATTGATTAATCATAATTCAAGTGATTTTCCTTGAAGTATACTTGTTTACCCATTGATTGGAGGTGATTTACTATTTTTGGAAAGTCATACTTGAAATGGTAGACATGACTTTCTATTTTTAGAAAGTCACTCCAAAATTGTTAGGAATTAGATTATTAAGGAAATTCATCTACGAGTTGCCCATGAGTGGTATTTTTCTTCCAGATAATAGGGATTCTGCACCCCTATTGTATGCATCTTCATGCCTTAGTAGATTGAGGACTCCACGCCCTGATCTACTCTAAAGATCCAAGATTCCACACCTTGATCTTTTTAAATATTCAAGACTTCGCGCCCCAAACATTTCATTATAGATTCAAGACTCCGCGTCTTTATATTTCATGGATTTAGGACTCCGCATCCTAATCCTTTTATCATATATCCAAGACTCCACGTCTTTATATTTCATGGATTTAGGACTCCGCGCCCTAATTTCCACGGCTTCTCATCTATTCTGCTTTGAAACTCCGCGTTTCACCTTAAGGTACTGATTGTGAGCTTATACCCATCTGATGGTTCATTGGTAAGGTCTTCTTCCAAGACCTACACACATCACAATCTCAATGATCAAATCAATCAAATGAATTTCATAATTAACTTATTCAAATTTTACCAAATATTGTGCATGACTTCCACAGTCATTTTGGTTTTGGAGAAATGACTTCCGTAATCATTTATAACTTGAGCATCCCTGTTGGCAATGACCAAGTCCCCTGCCACATCATGCTTAGTACGAGATTATGCACATATAATCATACAAATCATGTATCATCCATAAATCATAATTAACCATATGTTCCACATAACCATGATCGTCCATGAATCTGTGTCTCAATTCTAAATCACCATTCACGTCATACACCTATGTCCAAAATAGGATACCAAAAGAGAAAACATCGCTAATATTCTCTTAACCAAAATCAATCCTTGTGCACGCAACCATAGATATTATCATAAGCACACAACAACCAAGTGACCCAAACCAGGTCATAACATATAAGCATGTACATAAGTCTTTCATACATTATATTATATCATTATATCAAAATCACCATCTCTAAGTGTCATCAAAGCTATCTCACTAAGAAGGGACACTACATTTCCAAACTGTTTAATCTTGTCTTATCAATAGGTAGGTAGAAAATGACATTGGTTCAATAGCTTAATCTGAACCAATAGGAGAAATAAGGGATAGGTGGTAGGATAGAAATTCAAAAAGGAAAATGATGTCAGGGTATACAATTCTAAATGCACTCTAAAAGGAGAAAAAATGTTAGGAATTGTAAATTGGGTAGGTCCATTTGTTGAGAAAGGAGAAATGCAAAGTTCATGCTATAAACATGCAACCCAAAAACTGTGTGATTGTTTCCTATAACGAAACTGAACAGAAATCAAACTAAAGAGTTCAATTTTTTCTCTAAAGGTCTTAAAAGGTATGATTTTTTTCAAGTTTGGGACCTTATGGTATGGTTTTATCCTAAGTCGCCGACCACATTGCATAGCCTTTAACCTTGCCTCTTTGTTATTCCTCTTATCCTAAGTTTCATTTCTTACTCCCTTGACTCTCATACCCTGACTCCAACTCACATCTCCTGTCCCGTCACATCCATGTTAACCATCCCCGCTCATCTCCACATATTATTTGCACCCCCTCTTCATAATAGCACTCATTGTTGAAGTACCCCTCCGAAATTTGGATGATTTGAACACAAAGGCATTAGAAACTAGAAAAAGAGTTGAATTCTTGTTTCGTGGACCAAAATCGCAATATTCCAAGGATAAGCGCCCAAAGGTAAATGTTATAGTCACCGAAGTGTGATATGCAGGACTGGTGGGACCCATATTACCATCATATACATCTCGAATGCTTTGAAATCCTTGATATTATGGTTTAGGTGGATTTTTACAATTTCTTAACTAAATTTCACTTGTTCGCTTTGAGAAGCTTGTAATGGGGTCCATATCCCGATCGCAATTGAAAATCTTAAAGGATGGGCCCAAAGGGTAAATGTTTAGGTCAGCAAAGTGCGATGTGCGATGATGGTGGGACCGATCATAATAAAAAATCGCAAGTTTTACAAGATAAGCATGGAGCTAAGTGTTAAAATCGTCAAAGTACGATGTGCGATATGGGTGGGACCCAATCATTGAGCACACATTGCAAGTTCCAAAAGATAAGTGTCCAAGATGATAACAAAAGCTCCGAAGTGTTATTTGAGACTTGGGTGGGACACAAGTGCATATCACAAACCGCAAGTTTAAATTTTATCTCCTGCTGCACATAATAAAATTCACAATCTACGAGTTGCGGGCGGACCCAACTGTTCCTTGCCACGTCACCCCGCTCGTCGCACATCATATAATTTAAAATTTACATCCCACGGCAGATAAAATTTGTGATCTGCGGGTTGCAGGTGGACCCATCTATTCCTTGCCATGTTAGTTCTGTGCTAACCTTCCTGAAACTTTCTGCCATCTCCTCTCACCGCCACACATCGTATGGCTCACAACTCCTTTCGGCCTCCCTGCATCCACCAAATATTAACAAAGGGGGGGGGGGGGGAGGGTGGTCTGAAATATGTTGTATCTAATACCACCTCTTCAGCTACGTGTTACGCTCATCGCTATTCTGCACCCCCGCTCTCCAATACTGATTTACCACTGTCACCCCCACCGAAAAACACTTTATGCCACCCATCAAACCATTGTGCCTTAGTACTGTTTCTTGAACCGTTTGAACCACATTTTCTCTTGCATGTCCACTTCACTCAATCACATCCCCCCCCAGTAAGAAATTCGTTGCGCCATAAAGGGTCAGGCCATCATCCAACGGACCCGCGCCACCTCCACAAAACCACATCATTGTTTTAAATCAAAATGCCAATATAACTACAGATTTTACTCAGTCGGTTATTGCGAAACTGCTGCAGGAGTTAAATTTGTAGGTATTATTGGAGAAAGTGCAAATTGTGCAAACCGTTGCCAAAGAGCCACTTGTTCATCAAATAAGAGTTGTTATCACTTTGTGAACCAGATTATAGGGATTATTTAGACTTCTCAATCTCACTCACTATCCCCTTCTGTCATATCCCTTCCCCAGTGCTGATCCATATTTATTTCCCTTTCCCAGTTCCCTTCTCTATCATCCCATCTCCATTGTAGGTTGTGAAAGAAGAATCATTGAAGAGATGCCTCCAAATATAGATCAAAGACCTTTTAATCCTATGGTCTACCCACTAGTGGATTTGGATCACTTGGCTCTAGAAGATAGAGACTATAAAATCCATGAGACAGAGTCGCGCTCTGATTTATTCGATGTTTACTACTAGCTTGAGGAAAAATTTCTCGACAAAGCTGATGACATTAGCCTATGGGAGACCCAACTTCCTCTTTACATCTTTCCAAAAACCCATAGTTGCCCAGGAAGTGCTAAATCTATTATGACATTAATTGGATGACCATAGCCACCCCAACAGGAGAAATCTTGTTCACCGTCAATCCCAATCCATCCAGTAGTTGATGCGGGCCCCCACTTCTAAACAAGTGGCCCCTTTATCCTATGAAGCCCTCAGAGAATGTTATCAAAAGCTTTATGGTGCCAACAGAGCCAAAAAGTTGCAACTTTCCATGGCCCCTAATACCCCAATGGCTACAAAGAAACCTCCTTATCCCTCATCTATATTTTCTGATAGGAATAAGCACATTATGTCTATTTTATATTATTTATTGGGTTATCACAATGATCATTTTGTAGATGAAGTTGTGTTAGTTTTTTTTTCCACTCTTTCCCCAGATGCTAAACCCACAGTCCAGTTTAAGTATGCTCAGTTTCTTGCAAAGGCCATTCATGAAATTTTTTTAAAGTTTAATATAGAGCAGGTTTTCAAATATTCCTCTGTGTTGGTATATATATATTTTTTATTTTCAGTCCAGAAGGTTTCAGTTTCAGATGACTAAGGTAAATGAAGATACTGAGCCTCAATATGTCATTTTCTCGACCACCCTGCTATTAAAATATTAGAAGGATTATACATAAAAGGATTTTTTGGATTTGTTTGTGCACCCTACCATCAGCTCACTCAACAATGCAGCAGAGCCTAGGATAAGTGAAGAAATTAGGAAAACCATGCAGTTAACAGATAAAGTGATACTGAAGGAAAAAGAAGAAGTAGCTCGAGTGGCACTCATCCCACTAGAAGTTGTCCCCAATTCGAAAATTCCATCAGTTGTTCCCACAACTGCTGGAGCATCTAGTAGGAAAAGCCAAAAGTCAAAGGCCATCAAAAGTATGTCCTTACAGTCACAAGAGATCCATGAATTGGAAGCACAAATTGGAATCCTGAAATATCAAAAGGCTAGGTTTGAAAATTCCCATGAGATAGCCAAAAAGAAGATTGAGAGATTGGAGAAGGCAGAGAAGGAATTTTCGAACATCAACATTTTGGGCCAAATGAAGTTGATAATTTGGGGTAGTATCATAGAGTCAGTGGATGAAATTTGGCACTCTATCCACATCATTTTTTAACAGAAAGAGTTGATGGACAACTGCGTAGTGGCCATTGAAAAAACAAATCAGGAATTAGGAAACATTCCAAACACAAACCCTAACATCATAAAATTTTTGAAGTCCAAAAACAGTTATGAGCTTGAGGAGCTGGATGCACTAGGCAGAACAAAAACCATATTAGAAGTGAGAAAGGTCCTCACTAAGAGGAATCTAGTAAGGAAATTGGAGGAGAAGTGTCGTGATTTGGACATGGCCATCAGCAGATTCCTTAACAAGATTGAACCCCTAGTGGAAAAAGGGTTGGCCTCACTGTATGTAATTAATAACAAGTTGACCGAAAGGGGAGATTATATGACCAAACTCAGTGAAACAACTAAGGATACCACCGAATTCACCAACATCAAAGGAAAGGCGATCAATAAAGTTGTATGGGATCTCTTGAGCAATGACATATTTATTAAACATGAACTGAAGCATGTTTTCCTCACCAAGTCCACTTTCAGTAAATACAAAGAGGTGGATGAAATATACTGATAGGTCATAGGCACAATAATTCCCAGAAAAAGGGAGTGGAATACGTTTTGTATGTACCAAGATTTAAAAGGCACGATGGACACCTCATCATAGCCACTGATTGATGAGAAATGCCAGCATCGCATCATCTTCAATGATCCAGTAGAGGCAACAAAAAAGAAGAGCCAGATGCAAAAGCCACCCATTTCTTCCTCTTCGCAACCATATAAGCTACCTCCAAACCAATTTTTGGACTCGTAAAGAGCCTCTTGAGTTTTTGATTCTTGAAGAGCTACCAAAATTAATTCTACAGGTGGTGTTTTGTCACATATTTTCTTTGCTCGGGCCTTGCATGGCCACACTTTTCTAATTTCAGTTTTTTTGTAATTAATGAAGTTTGCTAAAGTAGATTATGGAAATAGACTCAATTTTTAGATAAATACTGCTTCAATTTCCACTATGAAGGGTTGGATATTGTTAGCCCCTGCATTGTAGGAACTACTATATGGGAGCACTATGGTTTTGGAGCTGGACATCAATAATCAAAGACCGTTTTCAGGATTCTTGAGCTTTGTTAAAATGGTGATGTTTTACTTCTCTATTCTAAATGTTTCCGTTGTTTTCCCTATTTTGCATCTATTCATCTAATTGTAAATTAGAAATTTTAGATTAAGATTTGTTGTCACATAACCTTAAGTCTATCTACATTTACAATCTTAATGTTTTCTACTGAAGTTTGATTAAATAATTCTTAACTTCTCTTTATTCATTACTGAACCTTACTATTTCTTTCACCTCATAATTCATACAGCTCAAAATACCCATTTAGCATAGTTAGCTTTCCATGTGATTCTCTTGAACGTTGATGTGCCAATGGAGCCTTTGACTCCATAGCCCAATGGAATATTCCCTGCATACATGCTCATCCAACCAACACAATCAATTAAAAACACCCAATACTACCATCCCTGTAACTAGCCTAACATCAACATTCATGATATTAAAGATAAATTAAAATCAAAGATAGAGAGAGCCTTCTCTGAGTCTAGGAAGGCTAGCTCCTACAATCAAAAGTTGTTTGATGTTTGCCTCTGTCATTTGTTATTTCCAATATTAAAAATTACAGAGTGCTAGCACAATACAGAAATGAATGATGTTTTTACACCAATATCCTCACATCATCCTCTTCTATAGATGATAATGAGGTTAATCTAGGGAATTCATTCTTATTTATATTCTTCATTATCAATAACATGAGAGGATGACTTGCCAGCTTACCTTGGGTTAGTGCTCTTCACCTTTAGTTGTGATTGCATATTCAATAATTTTTGTGCAATAACATATTGAATGGTGAAATTGAGTATTACAAAATACAAAATGGGCCTTTCAAGTGATCATAGCTCCCACCAAATTTGTTTTCAAAAAATAAAATAAGTCACCAAAGGTTTCAATGTAGGCCATGCTCCATGATCTAGATCATCAGTTTGACTTGCAAATATACATGTTCTCATTCTAGGATGGATTTCATTTGCACTTTACCTTCTCGACCACATCACATTAGCACTAGAGAAATTTTGAGGTTAAAAATGGGCCTTAAAACAAAAATGTACAACAAAAATCAACCTTATAAGAACCAATAGGATTAAGGGTTATTATGTCAACCATGGGGAATGATTCACCATTTTTGGAGTAAAAAAGTAAAAAGATTATAAAAAAAAAAAACCACTTTTCAACTCGTATTTTCAACTTCTCTCCCTATAGTTTTACTCCATTTTTGAGAAATATCACTCGTTGGATGTTGTTGTGTAACCAACTCCAAAAAGAGAAGAAAAGAGATATCAACGCCTTAGAAATGAGCCACTTCGAGGGGGCAACCTCCAATACATTACATAAATGAACAATTCTTGGATGATACAATTCACAAAACCTTCTTTCTATATATAGGAGTCCATGGGGCATTAATGTAATCCTAGTGGGCCACAATGTAATCCTAGCCAACCTAACAATAATAATTTAAAGGCACAATAATAACAAAATGGGGGTTACAAGGGTACAATAATAACAATAAGGGGTTTACACTAACAATAATAAGGGACTATACTAGTGATATAGGGACCTAACATGCCCCTCTCCTTCAAAAAAGTGTTGTCCTCAGCGCTTGAGTAGCTCCGGGTGCTTCTGTATAAAATTCTCATCCTCCCATGTAGAATCTTCAGTGGGTAAGTTCTTCCACTTGATGAGATACTCTGAAATTGATCGATTCCGTAGTTGTCGAGTTCTTTTTTCCATGACTGCTTCAAGTTCCAATATGATTTTCCCTTCCCCATCAAGTTCTGGCAATACTGTTTGAACTGGAAGATTTTCACCTATAACCTTCTTTAAGCATGAAACATGGAAAACTCGATGTACTCGCGAAGAAGCAGGAAGCTCCAATTTGTATGCCATAGTACCAATCTTTTGCAACACCTTGTAAGGACCATAGTACTTTGGTGATAATTTATTATCTTTCTTAGCTTGCTTGAGGGACATTTGTTTGTATGGTTGTAGCCGTAAAAATACCCAATCTCCTACATCAAAACTTCTCTCGCTGCGATGTTGATCTGCCTGTTGTTTCATTCGATTTTGTGTCAAAGTCAGGTTATCCTTTAAGAGTTGGAGAACTTCTTGCTGATGCTCGATGTGATCTTCCACTGCTTGAACCTTCGAATTTTCTCTTAAATATGATGTGATGGATGGTGGATGATATCCATAAAGTGCCATAAATTGGGTCATTTTTGCTGTAGTATGGAAGGAAGTGTTATACCACCATTCAGCAAGAGGTAACCACTTGACCCATTGTGTTTGTTTATCGGATACAAAACAACGAAGATATCCTTCCAAACATTTATTTACTATCTCAGTTTGACCATCAGATTGAGGATGATAAGATGAGCTATGAGCTAATTGGGTACCCAAACAAGAAAATAACTCCGTCCAAAAATTTCCAGTAAAAATGGGATCTCTGTCGCTCACAATAACCCTTGGGTTTCCATGTAGCTTTTGAATTCTGTCCATAAATGTAGTAGCAATTGTGCTTGCTTTAAATGGATGAGATAATGCACAAAAGTGTGCATACTTGGTAAGTCTATCAACTACCACCATGATGACACTCTTTCCTTCGGACTTAGGTAAACCTGTGATAAAATCCATTGAAATCTCCTCCCAACGTTGACTTGGAATGGATAAAGGTTGTAGAAGTCCCGGGGTCTTAATTATCTCAACTTTATTCTTCTGGAAAACCAAACATTCCGTCACAAACTTTTGAATATCAGATTTAAGGCCATCCCAAAAAAATTCTTTCTTCACCCTTTGGTAAGTTTTTAAAAATCCCGAGTGTCCTCCTAAAGGAGAAGTGTGCAATTCCAGAAGAATCTTTTGTTTTAGTTGGGAATTCGTACAAAGATATAAGCGATCTTTGTACCATAAGGAATCATTTTTCCAACTAAATGTATTAGATGTACTAGGATCTTGCTGCAACTTTTGAATGAGTGTCCATACATGTTTTTCCTTCTTCCATTCATCTCTTGCTTCGGTTATCCAATCTGGTTGGATAATGAAAATGGCACAAAACAATGCTTCCACCTCTTCATTCTTTCTTGAGAGTGCATCTGCAACAACATTAAGCTTTCCTTTTTTGTAGATTATTTCAAAGTCATAACCCAACATCTTTGTGACCCATTTTTGTTGCTCTTCTGAAGATAGTCTTTGTTCAAAAAAGTGTTTAAGACTATCATGATCAATTTTTACCTTGAAGTGTCTTCCCATTAGGTAAGTTCGCCATTTCTTTAGTGCATGCAGTATTGCTAACATTTCCTTCTCATAAATAGGTTTCTGTAAATACTTTCCTTTGATTGGACGACTTTCAAAAGCAATGTGTCTTCCTTCCTGCATTAAAACTGCACCAATTCCATTTCCTGAGGCATCACATTCCACAATAAAGGTTTTTGTGAAGTCTGGCGTAGCTAAGACCGGTGCTAGGCACATTGCCTCTTTAAGATGTTCAAAGGCCTTGGTTGCTTTAGGAGTCCATGAAAATGCATCTTTCTTCAATAATGTTGTTAGAGGTGCTGCTATTCTCCCATAATTCTTAACAAACTTGCGATAATACCTTGTTAACCCGAGAAATCCTCGCAAATTCTTTATGGTTGTGGGGACTTTCCATTCCTTAATGGCTTTAATTTTGTTAGGGTCTACTTTAACACCCTCGTGAGATACAATATGACCCAGATATTCCACCTCTTTTACTCCAAAGAAACATTTGGATGTTTTGCATATAATTGTTTCTCCTGCAATAGTTTGAGCACCCTGTCAACATGTTCAACATGATCCTTCCAAGACCTGCTGTAGATTAGTATATCATCAAAAAATACTAGCACAAATTTTCTAAGGAAGGGTTTGAAAATGGAATTCATCAATTCTTGAAATGTAGAAGGTGCATTGGTAAGGCCAAAAGGCATGACCAAAAT
The DNA here is from genome assembly GCA_034641835.2 of Pinus albicaulis. Taxonomy (NCBI): domain Eukaryota; kingdom Viridiplantae; phylum Streptophyta; class Pinopsida; order Pinales; family Pinaceae; genus Pinus; species Pinus albicaulis. The sequence continues at coordinate 261,904,853 of CM076582.1, read as the reverse complement.
TCATAATGACCCTCATGAGTTCGAAATGCTGTTTTTGGAATATCTTCAGTCTTCATTCTAATTTGATGATATCCTGAACGAAGATCCAACTTGGTAAAATAAATTGCTCCATGTAATTCATCCAATATTTCATCAATCACAGGAATGGGAAATTTATCTTTAATGGTGAGCTTATTGAGCTCCCTATAATCTGGACACATTCGCCATGATCCATCCTTCTTGTGTACCAATACTAGAGGAGAAGAGAAAGAACTTTGGCTAGGTTGAATTATACCCGACTCTAACATTTCTGCAATCATACGTTCAATTTCGCTCTTTTGGACGTAAGGATATCTATAAGGCCTGATGTTTGGAGGAACACTTCCTGGAATCAAATGAATAGCATGATCATGATCACGAATAGGTGGGAGTCCTTTGGGAGCTTCAAACACCTTGGAATGATTGTCCAAGACTTGTTGGAGATCTGCAGAAATAGATGATTTTGATGTCGGAACTTCTAGTGAGCATAATTATGCAACTACGCCTCGTTGTTCTTTCTTTAGAAGCTTTGTCATGACATTAGAGCTTATTATCCTTCCCGGCTTCCCTTCAGTACCCCGTAATTCGACTTCCTTTCCTTCTGAAAAAAATTTCAAGAAAAGTTCTTGAAAATTAAAAGCTACCGTCCCCAAAGATTGTAACCATTGTACTGCTAGTACAACATCAACACCTCCCATAGGAATGGAAAGCATTGGACTAGTCAATACATATTCCCCCATGGTTAGCTTGATATTATGGCATTTTCCAGAGCAATTTATAGTTCCTCCATTTGCAACCATCACTTGAAATTCTGGTGCTGGGTATAGGAAACAATTTAATTCCTTGGATACCTTACAATGAATAAAATTATGGGTGCTACCTGAATCAATCAACACTATTACCTTTTTCTTCTTGATTTGTCCTTGTATCTTGAGAGTTTGAGGAGTGGTCATTCCTGCCAGTGCATTACACGATATGGTCGGATTCATTTCTTCCTCTTCTAGGGTTGGTTCCTGGTGTATATCCTCTTCTTGTTCATTTTCTTCTTCCTCTTCACAATCTATGTAAACTAATTTCTTCTCAACACACTTATGACCTTTAGTGTATTTTCTATCACAATTGTAGCAAAGCCCTTTTGCTCTTTTTTCTTCCAATTTTTGTGGTGTCAACCTTGTAGGTTGTGGAAATCTAGGTGTAGCAACACTTCCTTCTTTATAGAATTGAGTGGTAGACTTCCTTGTCGCCATAATTTTACATTCAACTTTTCTTGCCAACCTGAATGCCTTCTCCAATGAATCAGGTTCCAAAACGCGAACTTCATGTTGGATGTTATCCTTTAAAGTGCCTATGAAGAGATCAATCCTATGTTCCTCTGGAATATCAGTTACCCTTATATTCAATTTTTGAAAGTCCTCAATGTGCTCCCCCACTAAACCCTTTTGTTTGAGATTTATCAATTGGCTAAAGAAGGTGTTGCTCTTTGTATCCTCATAATGTGCTATCATTTCCTCTGTAAAAATTGACCAAGTGACAATTTTTTTACGGGAGCAAAGCCATCGATACCATACAAATGTATTTTGTTCTAAATGTAAAGTTACAATGTGTACCTTTTGTGTGTTTTGCACGTTATGGAGATCAAAATATTGCTCCATCTGTAGTATCCATGTTACAGGATCCTTTCCATCAAACTTCCTCATATCCATCTTTGGAATATGGTGGTTCTTCCCGCCAACATTAGAGTTGATGAAATCACAATTAACATTTATTTTGTTCTCATCATGAGGTTCTTCTACTATCTTTTCACCATTAGGAAACCTTTCTTGTATCAACTTTGTCAAACCTTCCATGTCTTCTTTTAGAAAATTGTTCATGTTTTCCATTTTCTCATTGATCTTAGCTTCCATTTCATCCATCTTAGATTCCATGCCAGCCTCCATGCCATCCATCTTAGCTTCCAAGCCATCCATCTTAGCTTGCACACCATCCATATTAGCTTGCATGCCATCCATCTTAGCTTCCACGCCTTTCTTCAAAACTTTCATTTCATTTTTTGTTGCTCTTTGCGAGAGTGAAATTTGTTGCACTTGCTCTTGTAATTTGGATAGATCATGTTGCAATTCTTCGTCTTCATGAGTCATAGTAGAGATTTCCAAAGGCTTAATGGGTGTTGAATTCTTTTTAAGGGCCATTTTATAATCCAATACTGATATCTATTCTACAGTATTCCCTTGCAATCAATTCAACTTGATTCTTGAAACAAGACTTATGCAATTCGGGAAAAAAATACATACCTTTTACTTGCTTTTTAGGAGCTTGATATTGAAATTGTATTATATCTATGATTATGGCTCTTCAATATCTGAAATTTAGCACTGAAGTATTCCTCTGAATTATCTTTTTAATGCCACAGTTCTGACTTGATTTGGATTCTCCAAGACAAAGTTATGTCCAATCTCCCACAATGACCTAATTATGGACTGGTTCAGTATAGCGAACTTGTACAACTTTCCACGTGCCACTGTTTTGTCCTTCGCCTCTAAAATTGGTAGCTAAGAAACTACAGTCCGTGTACTTGCGACCACTTTTTACTGCAGTCAAATCCGATGCTCAGAGAGAGAGTTATTGAAATTTTCCCACGATCACCTTTTTGAGATGAAATTCAGGAGCCTGAAAATTCACTACCTTCCACAAATCATATCTCCAAAATTATTGTGAAGCAAGCTCTAAAATTTTTTGACGAGTTTCCTTAGGGTTTCATCTTCGCACCATAAAAATTTCAGATTCGGAACCTTAGTAGAAAAAAATTTATAGCGCAAATTCCACGATTACCTATTTAGGAGCCTTACAAAATACCTAACTTCCACAAATCAGATCTCCGAAAATATTGCGAACCAAGCTCTCAAATGTTTAGGAAATCTTCCTCAGGATTTCGGCTTCGCACCCTAAAAATTTCAGCTTCTGAACCTTCGTAGAAAAAAATTTATAGAGAAAATTCCACGATGACCTGTTTGGAGCAGCAAAACCCTAGAATCCAAAGCTCTGATACCAAATGTTATGTAACCAGCTCCAAAAAGAGAAGAAAAGAGATATCAACGCCTTAGAAATGAGCCACTTCGAGGGGGAAACCTCCAATACATTACATAAATGAACAATTCTTGGATGATACAATTCACAAAACCTCCTTTCTATATATAGGAGTCCATGGGGCGATAATGTAATCCTAGTGGGCCACAATGTAATCCTAGCCGACCTAACAATAATAATTTAAGGGCACAATAATAACAAAATGGGGGTTACAAGGGTACAATAATAACAATAAGGGGTTTACACTAACAATAATAAGGGACTATACTAGTGATATAGGGACCTAAGAGATGTATAATTTAATTTCTCATCCAAGAAGTACTCATGTTGCATACTTTCAATGAACCTTACTATACGAAAGATCAGAAATACATGAAAAAATATGATTGCAATCACATTTTTTTATGCATTTCTCAATTTTTGTGTAGCATGGTCCACTGAAAGTATTCAACACAAGTTTTTTCTGATAAATAATTAAATTTTTCATGCAACAAGTGTTATTGCTTGAAATTTGAGTAAAACCGTAGGAAGATAAATCGAAAATACCAGCTGAAAAAATATTTTTTCATTTTTACCTCTAAAATTTGATGATGTTCTCTTGTATTATTTATTATTTCCATTCGTATTTTATAATATTTATAAATAGACCCATTTTAAACATAAAAATTTGTCCAACGAGTGACCCTTTTAAGGGTTGTTTGTGCTCTTTATTTCATGCAAATAATTAAGTTACTTTCAAATATTTTCCAACCAGTAGTACTTCAAGTCTAAATTTTAGTTAACTATTTTTTTGAAATTCACAAATTGAACTCTTCAACAAAAACATTCTAAACCAGAAGATGTACAATCACCACAATGCCATTAAAAAAATATTTCATTACAATTTTGAATCCGATACTAAAAAACTAGACTCTCTCTAGTAATGGAAATGGTTAAGAACCCAATAAAACTTTCAAATGCTCTCCAGTTTCTAGTCGAGAGTACTCATAGGAAAAATATGCCATTAAATTAATTTTTATCCACATCAATATCTTTAGCCACAAAGGCTTTTGGCCATTTAATCTACAAAGGCAATGTGTTTTTCTTTGATATGTCTGAGGGTGTGTAGGATAAAATATCATGTATGCAGGAGCATTGTAGTGTAGTCATTCTAATTTCCGTTGTATTTTTCTTTGGGATCAAATTATACAAGTTATGTCAGTGAAGTTATGTAGGCCTTGAATTTATCCTCGAGGTTTGGAAATGGAACACAAAGATCTATTTTATATTCACTTTGGTATTATTAATCCTCTTTCATGATGTTGTTCCTAGTGCCTTTTAAAACGCAAGGAAAAGCTTTCAAAAAAATTGCAAAGGTAGATATTCAACTATAACACAAGGAAAGAAATGATTTCTCCATCTTATTCATGATGAATATGTAACTATTGTTGGTTTCATTCTAGAACTATATGCTAGGTTCAACACTAATTTTTTCTCTTCCATGAATTTTTATCTTTTAATTTCATTAACATCAATTTCTTGAACCCCATTTTGAAAACCAACCCGAGAAGATACATTAATATTATGCCACCTTTTTTCACAATGGACTTCGAGTTTACAGTACCAGTTGATGAACCAACCTTTCAAACAGGTAAAATATTTTACAGGGGACCAAAAAAAGGCTACATGACTCCATATCTGATTGGAGGCAAGGTTCATAGTGATATTACTGCTAATATTGTGTTTCAAGATATTTTTATACGAAATGCATGCCTATCTATTTGAACATTATGGAATGAATAGAGTCATTTAATTACATGCTTATTGGAATACATGAATTAAGAGAAGAAAGTACCCATCTACCTATCACAACCTATTTTCAAAATTAAACTACTACAAAATTAATAGAATTCTTAAACAACCTAGAGAACCCTGCCATACGCATAAAAATTTCAGGCTTATGTCACTTTGTTGTGCAATCTACAAAAATATTTTAGTAATTTGAATCTTAAAATTAAATGTGACCCATGGTACCTGCTTGTAAGAGTTTATCAATGCAGTTATAATTTAATGGTTCTCCAAATGGAAATAAGGACAATGTAAAAACAAAATACAAGTTATGTCACTTTTAATAGAGTATAAATACAACTGCCTCTAAAACTGAATAAGTACAAGCAATTGAAAACTTTTTATTTCACTTGAAAATGTGAATATTCATTCCCTAAAATATCTATTGCTATCTCAGTTACAATTTTCCCAAATGAGGTATTTTATATGATTAATTAATGTATAATGTCCTTCAATAAAATAATTGAAGTTGAAATTGAATGAAATTTTATAATACAACTACTCCGCATCCATTCTTTTTTAAGCCCATCCCAAGCCCACGTTGCAAAAACAAATAAGAAATTTTGATACACCTACATATTGGATCTACTACCTACATAGTTGATGTTGATGCCTTAACTACTTATTCATTGGATTGACCATGATTGAGCCGTGTTTTCCAAAATCTTGTCTAAAGCTTCTTCTGGTGTTTTAGATGTTAATAACAGTTCATGATATCAACAGACAAATCCTAAGTAGTAGATAAAAAACGTGTTTTCTTTCAAAACAAATAATAATTCAAATTCAATTATACGATAGTTGATTATTTGAAACAAGTTTCTCCCCAAAGCTCCTAATATTGTTTCCATAGGAAAAAGCAATCAAATACAATTTGTTAGTATGAATCTTTTGTCGAAGTGTATGAAAAAAGACCACTTTAGCTACACATAACTTATAGCCCTAACATCAAATATGGCTGCCAATATCTTTAGATCTGCAGTTAGTTGATCAAGACAAATGCTGCAAAAATCCAGATCTATGCATAAAGAGACATTAAGTAGTAAAAATAAGGTTTTGCTCCATACATCCAATAGACAAGACAAGAACAATATTTTTGAAAGAATTTTTGTATTAACGACACCTGGGAGGAAAACAAGAAGGTGTTTCCAATTCTCCTCAATGGGATGGGTTCTTGGAAGTCCTCACCACTTCAGATCTAGTATTTCTCTCTCCTGTTGGTGTAGAAAACCCAGACAAAGATAGAACTCAAAGGGAGCTAACACGGCAAATAATGGAAAATTTGACAATGATAATGGCTCAAAGTCAGACAAAGAGTATAGATCCAGAGTGATCTAATAGGCAACAAAAGGTGAAGAATGGTAGGAGAAACCCTCCTATTTATAACAAAATATTGGGTCATTCTAGATCTTTTTGCATGATTAAAATAACATTAACCAAATCAAGATCCACCTTTTATGGAATATTTTATTATATTTGTTGGAGGGAAAAAGTATTTGACTTAGGTCAAATCCCTTTATTTATGAATAATAAATAAATAAATGATTTATTTATCATTTTAAGGAAGTGGTTGAAAGATAATAAAATAAATAATGATTTATTTAATTATTTATGGGTGATTTAGTCATATTTAACAAGGAATATTATTTAAATAAGATTTAAATAATTATTCCTAGAAAATAATAAGATAAATAAAGATTTATCTAATTACTTTCTTTGTTTTGGGTTAAACATGACCAGGAATAATAATTAAATTATTGTTTAATTAATTATTCCTTGAGGAAAATCAAACAAATATAGGTTTGTTTAATATTTCCTTTTGGGGTTTCCTGTTTAGACCATAAACAACCTAATAAATGAGTTTTATAAGTTATTTTACATAGTGAAAGCAATTTTACTTAGGGTAAAATTGGTCTTACATGGTGTACTTGGGTCCATCTAATGATAGTAGGTTAGATGACCAAAAAATGGTGTAACAGATTGCCCCCCAGTGTGCGAGTGTTAGGAGAAAATCGTATGACCGAAGTACGTTGCAAGAACTCAATCACCAGACATCAAAAAGGGAAGTCAGAGAGAGAAATTTAAGGTAGACTATTGTGTTGAATAACTAGACCCTGAGGAGACGAGATTTGCAGGTGCAACAAGTCTCTTTTTATGAGAGGGTACCTGTGCTAAAGGCGGCGGGGGAGGCATACCTATGCCCGCCGAGACAAAGTACAAAAGAATAGTGTGTCCAGTAAACAAGGGACCGAACCATAAAGTACAGCCGGCATAAACATGAGCTAGATAAAAATACAATGAGGGATCCCATATACATGTTGTGCCTGGGATAACAGCCAGGACTTACACAATAATATCTGATTACATGAGATACAAATACAACCCAAATTCCCCCTACAAGTAGGGAAGGGCTCACAAAATCTGACTGATACATGCAAATCAAAGAGGCGCTGCAAGCGGCTAAGGTCTACATCATCAAATATATGGAGCGACATCGAAGGATGCAATGAAGAGGTCATCCGGGCATGTGAGGGGCTACCTACAGGGCCACCCCCTCATGAGGGCTGAGAAATATCACACACACCCGGGAATCATCAAAATCTACTGCTGCATCACTGAACCATCAAGCATACAGATCTCGATCATGCTGAAAGGAGCTGGAGTTGAGAAACAATCAGGTCAAAGGGAAATGAGAGATCCCTTTGCCTGATCCGAGGCACCGAACAAGAGAGGAAGCTGGAACCAAGGTACACTGCCCTCTAGACCTGTCTTCTGGAATGGAGGAGATGATGTCGACAGAAGGAGGTCCGCCATAGGTGAGGCAATGAGAGATCCTCAACTAAGGAACGAGAGATAATAGTAGAGTGACAGACAGAATAATACCAATGATGATGATGGAATGGAGGGGACTGAGTAGCGAATGGACGACTTCTCTTGCTAGAGCATAAAGGGCATGAATGACATGGCAGCGATTGACACAGTATCATAAGGGATAGGGGACAGTGGGACTGACGGCCATAATGTGCGACACAAGAGAGAGACCAAGCAATGAAGGATGGAGGACTATAGCGGGGTACAAAGGGACTCGAGATAGACTTCATGAATGTGATGATGACTCAACTTGGATGCTCTAAATAAGGGTGACTCGATGGGGCTGCCACACAGAAAGGGTCGCATGGGGGACCATGAAAACATGAGTACAAGATGGTATCTCATGACGAAAATCGACACGAACAAAGACAAGTATGGAGGAAAAGTGGTGCCCCAAGTACAAGTGTTGTAAGTGAGGAAATTCAATTTTGGGGGGAGGTGAAGTGACCCATCTTGGACAAAATGTGTCCTAGTGAAGTATCAAATCACAAAACAATAATAGATACCCATTTGAGGGCTCAGTGAGAGCTTTGCAACGGTTCATACAGTTTGTCAAACGAAGCTGCGGTGTGGTCGCAACAGGCGAAAGAAAAAACAAGGGTTCTCTTTTAATAAGGCAGTTTTCCCTCCAAATTCACTTATTTGCTAGTGTTGCTGTGGTGAATGTAGAGAGGAGAGAAGGCCCTAAATCTTGCGGCGAGCGTAGCGGACAAACCGACTGTTGGAATCGAGATCCGTCAGTTGCAGGTAAGACGCCTAAACTTACTCTTTCATTTTGATGGATTGAAAGTTCAGATTAGGGCCCAAAATCTCAGGAACAGACCCTCTTTCACTGCTACGGCCGGGTCGCACTTTTTGGGCCAAAAAATATGACCTGGGAAGCAGGTTTTGAGCCAAAAACTGCGACTTGTCCCAGGATTGGGCAAAAAAGTGCGACCTGGAGGATGAAGGAGATTTCAGTGCTATTTGAGAGCTGAGATTTGGGTTTTTGTGATTGGTTATAGTGTTTCCTATCTGTATACTAACAAAGATGATGTGTTTGTGTAGATATGGCAGATACACGGGTCAACTGGAGAGAGAGAGACCTGGGTACATTACGGTCAGAGATCCAGGTAGATCAGGGTGTCCGTCATGTATTGGCCAAATTTAGGGTTCTGAAGTTTTTGGAGAACCCTTTGATGAGAGCTGGGGAGCCCTTGTTGGCCCGGATTGTCAGTTATTGGGATCCAGATCATGAGGTCTTTGTAGTGCAAGGGCATAGGATCGAATTGAAAGTCCAGGATATATATTTCCTGACTGGTCTCCCGCCACTTGGGATGGTGGAAAATATGCAGCCAGTTTTACCGCGGGGGCGGAACATCATGGAGTTTGTGGAGCGACATTGTCGACCAGGTCTCCAAGTCAAAGGGACTCGGATACCGATCGGGGACCTAGAGAGATTATAGACTCGTGCAGTGGCCACAACGGTGTTGCGGATCCTGCGCAACTAGGCGCTCCATCACATTAATGGGGGGCAGATGATGATTGTGGAGAGTGTGTTGAGTGGGACCTACTATGGGTGGGCCCAAATGATGTTGGTGTCATTAAAACGACATCTATCGATTTGGAAGCGGCAAGTGAACCATGATTTCTTGTATGGGACTTTATTGTGCTCCTTATTTTTTGAGAATATCCTGACCTTACGACCTCATATACGGTTCCCAGATGGGGGCCCGAGAGAGCCCAGGATGCGCCAGTGGGGGCGACTACTGTGCAGAGGAGGAGGAGGGGCGGTCGAACGAGTGTTTTGACCTGAGTTCTTTTCCCATTGGGATCATATGCCGTTATACATAGATGACTATCCCTATAGTGGGATGAGTTATTGTGGGGATCCGGACCTACCACTTCCGCCTGGTCGAGTATGGTGACCCGATGGTAAGTGACAAGTGACTACTCTTTTTTGGGCATGTTAAAGTTATTGAATAGTAGATAGGGTACTGATTCATGTACTTTTGGTATGCGGATATAGCTCCGGTAAAACCGGCCGGATATATGGGACGACCGACAGCATCAGGAGCTGCAGACTCGAGTTGATCGAGAGTGGCGCATAATGAGGATGCAGCCGCCCTCTTGGAGGACATCCACCATAGATGCGAGAGGTTGTTGACTAGTTTTTCAGAGCGTAGGTGGCAAGAATTAGATGACTAGTACATAGAGCCATGTATTGGTCTACCCTTGGAATGGCGAGGTGTCATGCGGCGCATGGCGATGGCCGATCAGGGGATACATGATCTACAGGCTACAGGAGCAGAGCCATTGGCTCGAGATCCTCTACATAGTGATTAGGTGTGGGACAGGTGGTTCCCCCTAGTGTGTATGTAGGGACACGTGGTGCCCCCAGTTTTGAGTTTTTTGTAACATGCTATGGGCATGCCATATGTATCAGAGTAGATGGACTCTAAACACATGTTTTGTGACACATATTATGGATATGCATCTGTTTTAATGATTATGAATGTTATTGTCTTGTATAAAATGCATGTGATAAATGCCAATCTAGAACATGGTTTGCAATGTTATCTACATAGTGATTTTGTTCTCGAGGTACATGGTTGAAAGTTATGGTTTCAAATTCACGTATCAAGAGTTTCACTCGTAAATATCGTCTAAAGAGGATAGGATTATGCACATGATAGACACCATTTAGTTGCATGACAAGAAGTAGGAAATCTAAATGAATATGCAGATGGAGGATGCGATGAGAGAGGGGATCGACTAAGAGACCACGCATTGCATCATATTTGGCCTGATTATTGGTGGTAGTACCAATACAGACCCTGTTCGAGAGAACAAGGGCATGCAAGGGGGTGAAAATGGCCCAACCTTCTGAGGCTAGATTCCGAGAGTAACGACTTGCACCATCGACGTAACTGATATAGGGTGGGGATAGGAGGTCCTGCAGAATAGTGTTACGAGACAAAAAATGGGAGGACGAGGAACAATGACGGCAGTGTGAGTGTATAGTAGACATCAAGCGACAACTGCTGGAGGGAGGGCGATGGACAGGATGGCTATGACTCATATACGAACTAGATGGTGGTATATGAGGGCTATAGGAGGTATGGCTGGGACTCGGGCTGCGGAGGTCAACAAAGATACAGGTGGTTTTATCTCGTTTATGGGTGGGAAGGATGAGGTCATGGGTGGAGAAGGCTTCCAAGAGGGCATCCTGACGGGAAAAGAGGGGATGATGAGAGGAAGGGAAACCACATGATGTTGAAAAGCTACCTAGATCATCTATATAGGAAGAAAGGCTAACATACGGGTCGTCATGGGGGATGACAGAGGAACAGATAAATAGATGGTCAAAATATGTTGAGCCCAGGGTGGTCGCTGAAGGGGGGTCGAGCAAAACAACATGGGAGGAATCTGAGGGAATTTTCCCCGAGGGACTCATGGATGATGATAGGTAGAAAATGGTGGTATTAGGCTCTGACATCTGGACATTAGGGGGGGGGTAATGTTGATGGGAGCGGGTGGATCCTCAGACTGACCTGAAGCATACTGCGTGAGTATGGGAGAGGCGGATTGATTTTGTTCAACCTCATACTCTCGAACTACCTCTAAAGAGGTGCGGTAATGCGTCAGGTGAGGACAATGGTGGGAGTAATGGCCATGGACACCGCACAGAGCACAGGGTTCTTGGTTATGGACGAGGTAGGAACAGAGGCTTCAGGGACCGTAGAGTCAGGGAACGCGATTTTAACCATGGGTTGAATACAGGGCAATTTAGGACAAGCATGGGTGGCATGACCGATGACATCACACAAGGCACAAGGATTTGCGGGTGGAGGAGGGGCCGGGTCAGTTGGGGTGGCCTTGTCTTTGGATGCCCCCTTGCGAGCTTTGCCTTTTTTCCCGGGAGCCGTCACGATAGGAGAAGGGTCATGTGGAGGTGCTAGGGGTACAGTGGAAATGGAGGAAGTGAGGGGGATTGGTTGAACCGGTGTCAAAGCAAGGTAGGGTTTGGGGTGACCAGGTGGGGTAGGAGCTGGAGGGTCAAGGTACCAGACGGGTATACCCAGGGTCAGGTTGGGAAGAGAGAGGGTGGCAATGATGGGAACCCTACAGACTCTGGGAGGGGGAGCAAGGAAAGGTATCTTACCAGTGGGATAATGACTAGAAGGGATAGCTCCGAGATGGTTGAGGCCTGGGGGAACCGACCCAGGAGGATAGAGGGGTTCAGGGATACCAGCTGTAGGAGGAGGTCCAGCTGGCTGAGATGAACGGCTAGGAGCGAGTTGCGGTGGGCGAGGTTGAGTCTGAGGTTGCTAACTAGCTGAAGCGGGCCGCTTAAGGGCAGCCCAAGACGATTGCATCATGCAAACATTCGATAAGCTGGGATCAGAGACATGAGGAGGAGGGAGACCAGGGAAAGTTCCAAGCAAAGAGGAGTCTTTGTAGACGCCGAGAGAGACACTAGTCAAGGAATCAACGGTTTGTTTATTGGCTACAGAGGAGATGGTTGTCTTAGGGGAGGTCAGAGACTTTGGCTCATGATATGTCAACTGGTCGATGGTGACTATATTTCCATTGTGAGGAAAATACATCTTGTGAAAAATCACAGATGGGGCAGCAGACATGGCATAGGTGTAGCTTCGTCCCAAGAGAATATTGTAATCTAGAGGGGCATTGATGATTTCGACGTCAACGAAAATAGTCTTGCCTGCAAGAGTGATAGGACAATTACGGAAGAGGCCAATGGGCTGGGAGGCGTGGCCATCCCACGCTCGAAGGGTGATTGTGGAAGGGGCCAACTCAGGAGATCTGAGTTGCTTCCACACAGAAGTGGACATCACACAGGTGGATGCCCCCTCATCAATTATACACTGAGAAAAATTAGCCTTCCAGATTTTGACTGGGATTTGGAAGGCTACGGAGGCAGGAAGAGGAGGATGTTCTGATTGATGGGCATTGAAAACAATCATTTTGTCATCAGCAGGATCTACAGCGCCGATGGAAGATAGTAGAGACTTCTTTTAGGAAGGGCACGACTGGAGGATTTACAATGTGGAAATGACAGCAGGAGACTGTGCCAGATCATCTACTATGTTATACGAATGACCAGCTCAACCAGGAGTAGAATTTCGGCATAATGGTCCCTTAGGAATCTTGGTATGAACCTCAAATTTGGGTTGAGGGATGTGTAAGGGACCATTGGATGTCGAAAGAGGCTCTGTAGAACCTAAAGAAGGGGACTCGGAGGCAGACTGAGCGGGAGGCTTTGGGTACTAGCGAGACCGAGTTTGAAGGTTAAGGTCAACAGTTGGAGATGGATCAGAGTTCATCATGAGGATCTGGTAATCGAAAGAACCAGAAGGGGAAGGTTGAGTGGAGACCTGTCTGTCAGGTGGTTGGGCAACCACAAATCCTTGCTAGGGGAAAGGAGCAGTAAACACATCCGGTTGAGTAGTGGCCACATTAGGGGGAGCATGAGGGGAGGCATGTTGTCCTCGCAATGTGGCTTGAGACTCCCACATCTGCCACATCTGTGGTAGAAGGGGACAATCGTGAGTGTAATGACCGTAAACACTGCAACACGAACAAGGCTTATTTGTGCGAATAGGCCTTTCCGGCTTGGGTTGAGTGCCCTGTTGCTGGTTAGCAGTGTTAGGGTCAAGACCTTAAGGATTGGGTCCACGAGTACCAGGGGTAGATTGATTTTTATTGCCTTTCCACCTTCTTTGAGAGGAAGGGGGATTAGTCACACCTTGCTGTGCAAATACTTGCCCTGGAGGGGGCTGTAGGTGCTGTTGCGGGGGTTGAGAAGGCAAGGGAGTTGGAAGTGCAAATGCTGGAGGAGCCGGAGCACCAGGCTGTGGATAAGGATAATGGTTAGGTTGCACAACATTGAGGTAAGCAGGAGGTTGGGAAAAAAGATGAGGCATGCCGTATCCTAGATACATGCTACCTGGAGGGGGAAAAGTGCTAGAGGTGTTGGCCCCTCCCAGAGGGAGACCATAGCCCATAGGAGGTTGAGCATACGGATGAGAAAGGGCTCCAACGATACCATTGGTGGAATGAGATGCCCCCGGGGCGTTAGCGCCACCGGGCCTGGGAGGTCAGGAAGGACGGTATAAACATAACCAGACTGAGCGTAGACCAGGTCATATTTCAAGGCTATTTGGAGGGCGACTTCTTCGGTTTGAGGGAAATGGGAGGTGACATCTTTGCCAATGGGAGATAAGAGAGTGCGAAGGAACCAGTCCATATGAACCCGATCTTCAAAGGTGGGAGCTCGACATAAGCTCCTTCTTCTCTGCCATTCCTGGACAAGAGTGGAAAGGCGGGTTGAAGAGGATTGATCGAAAGAAGTCAAAATCTCGGTACCAGTGTCGTATCGGAGAGGGAGCTGGAAATAAGATAAAAAGGCTTGGGCAATGGTTGCAAAGGTGTTATGGGAAGAGGTGGCCTGATCAACATACCATTTAGAAGCTTCACCCATAAGCGTGCGTTGGAACAACCGAAGATGGATGGAATCATCAGTAATGGAATTGGAGGAACACCACATGTGGAAATATCGGACATGGTTGGTTGGATCTTCTCCAGCAAGACCTTCGAACTTAGGGATGTCGAAGGGGAGCTTGGTTGGCATAACAGGCCAACGAACATTGTGGCGGATAGGGTCATTGATCAACTAATTGAAATCGGGGAGGCTGAGGCCTGCCATGTGAGGGAGCAAGGGTGCAGCCGAGGTAGTTCCTGTGGCGGTTCCGCTAGTAGTAGTCCCGACATTAGGGCCGGGATTACCACTAGCGTTAGGCCCTAGACCAGACATAGTGAAGGTGATAGGGGGAGAACCAGAAGTAAAAGGAGAACCCAATGAATCAGAAGAAAAATTCGGAGTGCAGACTTGGAGGAGGACTAACTCGACGATAGCGGGACAGAGTAGGTCGACCGACCAGAAACTGAGGGTGAAGGCCAAGAAGTCTCCGGGATGTGCACCTTGGGGGCACAATGGTGACAACACTAACATGGCACAAGGGGAAGAATAATGACCAACAAAGGCAGGGAGGTGCAGAATCAAGTCATTACAATGTCGAAACAAGGGCAGAAAGGTGCAAGTCAAGTGATTTTACAATGTTTTAAAGTCTTTTCCTGGCGGTGTTAACCAGGCTCTTCTTCACTTAGGGTGAGTGTGTGGCGTGCGTTAATTTTAATTTTTAAACCCAGACGTTTTGAGAGCAAAAGAAAAAGTGTGCTGCATAACTGAAAATAAAGCTGCAGAGAACAGTATATAATGCTGAAATAACAGAAAATTAATAGCTAATAATGCATCGATATAACCCAAAAAGGCGGGTCTCTCAAAAATAGTCTAAAAGAGGGAAAAAAATCTAGTCAAAACACACTAAAAAGAGGCCAATAGATCTAAGTTCGGGAGGGACAGGGATCTAAAGGAGAAATCTACTGAAAAGAGGTGCAGAACACAGCCAAGAGGCAGAGGCAAGGTGGCTGTAAAAAAGGAGGAAATCAGTAAAAAGCAGAAGGGACAAGGAGGAGGCCCTAAAGGTAGATCCAAACAAAATTGTAGGAGTTGATTTGAAAGGGAGAAGAGTTGATTAAAAGGGGTCTGAAAAGGAGGTATCAGAGCTGAAAAAAGGGAAGGCTGAAACTCTGAAAATTCAGACACCTGAAACAGCGAAAACTCTTCCACCAAAAGTGAAGAGTACTGAAGCCCTAGGGAGCTATGTTCCCACTTATATGAGCAAAAGAAATCAGAAACAGGTCTAGACGGGCTGAGACAGAGGCTGGAAAACCCTGACAGAAGCTTCAGAAAAACCCAAAAACAATTGCAGGAAAATAGCAGAAAAACTGGCAGGTCGCAGGTTCTGACCTGTTTTCTGTGCAGGTCACAGATACTAGGCTGAAAAGTGTGACCTGGAGTCTAGGTCATAGTTTCTGGGCTGAAAAGTGCGACCTGAAGCTCTGGGTGTCCCGACGGTAGATTTCCGAAAAAGTTGTCGTCTTAGGTGGGGCTGATGTCTGTCACTTGCACAATAGGTCCAGAAACATGCGGAAGTTAGAAATTTTAATGTTTTAGGGTTTTATAGGTGAAAAACAACATAAAAATAGGAAAAAAAAAGCTAAAAAGAAACCCTAGGGTCTGAAGTAGCTGGATATGCAGGAATATGAAAAATGACAGCGGTCGTAATTGAAAACCCGTGTGGAGTCGCCAGTTGTTAGTATGAGTCTTTTGTCGAAGTGTACGAAAAAGACCACTTTAGCTACGCATAACTTATAGCCCTAACATTAAATATGGCTGCCAATATCTTTAGATCTGTAGTTATTTTATCAAGACAAATGCTGCAAAAATCCAGATCTATGCATAAAGAGACATTAAGCAGGTAAAAATAAGGTTTTGCTCCACACATCCAATAGACAAGACAAGAGCAATATTTTTGAAAGAATTTTTGTATTAAGGGCACCTGGGAGAAAAACAAGAAGGTGTTTCCAATTCTCCTCAATGGGATGGGTTATTGGAAGTCCTCAGCACTTCAGATCTAGTATTTCTCTCTCCTGTTGGTGTAGAAAACCCAGACAAAGATAGAACTCAAAGGAAGCTCACACAGTAAATAATGGAAAATTTGACAATGATAATGGCTCAAAGTCAGACCAAGAGTATAGATCCAGAGTGATCTAATAGGCAACAAAAGGTGAAGAATGGTAGGAAAAACCCTCCTATTTATAACAAAATATTGGGTCATTCTAGATCTTGGTGCATGATTAAAAGAACATTAACCAAATCTAGATCCACCTTTTATGGAATATTTTATTATATTTGTTGGAGGGAAAAAGTATTTGACTTGGGTCAAATCCCTTTATTTGTGAATAATAAATAAATAAATGATTTATTTATCATTTTAAGGAAGTGGTTGAAATATAATCAAATAAATAATTATTTATTTAATTATTTATGGGTGATTTAGTCATATTTAACAAGGAATATTATTTAAATAAGATTTAAATAATTATTCCTAGAAAATAATAAGATAAAAAAAGATTTATCTAATTAATTTCTTTGTTTTGGGTTAAACATGACCAGGAATAATAATTAAATTATTGTTTAATTAATTATTCCTTGAGGAAAATCAAACAAATATAGGTTTGTTTAATATTTCCTTTTGGGGTTTCCTGTTTAGACCATAAACAACCCAATAAATGTGTTTTATTAAGTTATTTTACATAGTGAAAGCAATTTTACTTAGGGTAAAATTGGTCTTACATGGTGTACTTGGGTCCATCTAATGATAGTAGGTTAGATGACCAAAAAATGGTGTAACACAATTGTTGACAGAAGTTAAAAAGAATTATAGAGATGGTTCTATGCTGATTTTTTGAACGAACATTTTAATCACAATTACATGAGCATTTCAATACAAAAATGAAGTATGTTTTTTACACCAATATCATGACAACATCCTCACAATATCCCCTTCACACCAATATCCTCACAATGTCCTCTTCTATAGATGATAATGAGGTTAACATAATGAGTTCATTCTTATTTATCTTTTTAATTATCAATGACATTAGAGGATGACTTGCTGACTGGCCTTGGGTTGGTTCTCTTCATCTTTAGTTGTGATTGATATTTAGTAATGTTTGTGAAACAAGATATTGAATGGTGAAATTGAGTATTTCAAAATACAAAATAGGCCTTTCTAGTGATCATAGATCCCACATAATTTGTTGTAAATCAAAAAATAAGTGACCAAACACTTAAGCCATGCTCCATCTTTTGGATATCAGTTTGAATTGCACATATACATTTTCTCCTTCTAGGATGGATTTCATTTTCACTTGAAATTCTTCACTAGATCACATTAAAGTGACCCTTGTTAGGGTTGGTTATGTTATTTATTTACTGCAAATACCTGATAAAGAATTTTTTAGCCAAAATCAATTTCACAGTAATGATAACTATTGGAGCGGGGTCCCCTAACTGCAATTTTGATATATTTTTGTAATATTTTGTAATATTTTAGTCTAGCGTAGAGGCTTTGGGGTAGATCAAAGCCCCTAATTAATTGTTTTGGGTCAAAGGGTATACCAAGGGACCGCAAACCATGGTTTGCGGACCATAGAGTAGTGCAGGCTAAAATAATATAAATAGATCAATAGATCAAGTCTAGAAGAAATTTTTGAGGAATTCTGAATGAGAATATCGGATTTGTGATACACTTGTGTGGACTTGTCTGGGTAAAGGCTCCTGATGGCTGTCTGCACAGTGACCCCAAGTCCTGCTATGTGCAGACCCTGCTGGTTGTGTGCGCGAGTGTGTGTTAGAGTCTGTAATTGGAATCTGAAGTATTAATGAATGAGAAGACATTTTGTTGATATTGGAAAATCTCCGTGTTCTGTTATGAGTTGCGCTACATGTTGATTTCATGGTATTTCTATGTTATCTCTGCAATAGTAACCGCTGATTATAGTACGTACTTGTAATAGATTATTAAAATAATAGTTAATGCATAGATCTGAGTTATAGTGTTCATATTAGGTGTTTATCGTATGATTTATGAGTTGCACAAGCTATTTTGTTACCCCTATTGTTAAGGGTTTATGGTTAGGATTTTCTCAGCGCGGGCCTTTTCAAGATCCCATGACCCCCACATCAATTAACTCTCTCTCTCTCTGAGGGGGCGGAAACCTAGGTCCAACACCCTCCCATACTACTTCGGGTGAGACCTTGAACTACGCAAGCATGCCATTGCCGAAAGGGCCATTAGTATAGGGGTTTGTTGGTAAACCCTAAATCAGAACCTGGGTCAAGACCCCTCAAACAAAAAAATGGTTCTATTTCTAGGACCGAGAGCATTTTGAGAGAGATATTGGGTGGTGCCATGGGGTCATTGGCAGCCATTAAAGCCTAAACTTGAGGATTGGTTTGAAAAGAAGATCCAAGAATTTTCCCTAAAAGAAAATAGAAGTAAGAAACTATCTGCTAAAGAGTGGAAGAATAAGTAAATTTTTACAGAGGTACACGAGATATTCTTCATAACCTTTGCACATGAACTACAGGAGTTGCTGGCAGGGTTAGTGGAATTTCAAACCTGTTGGAAAGATGATCAGGTCATGCAATGGACCCCTGAATTGATCCAAGAGTTGGAGAAGACTGATAAAAAAATCACCTAGACCGTAGATCACTGGGTTGATAGTATCTTAGGGGGATTTTTGATAGAGTTTGAGATAGATCAGTTCATTCCATACTCTGAAGCAGAGAGAATTTTTTTGAGAGGATTCAGGGGTAAGTTCTTGTAAACATTGCCACTACTGATTAACATGCTTGTAATTGTGTGAAAAGGGTGTCCTGTGCAGTCACACCAAGTGAATGACCTCCGATCAGAGCAAAAGCATGACATGAATTGGTAAATACTACCAGATTAATCAAGAAGGGGATATATCGGTGTACAGTCCCCTAAGGGATCCACTCAATCTAAACAAAAATGGTGTTGTGCACGCAGAAACTAGTCCCCCAGCTACGCCACCATCAAACTCGCGCAAGGGTAAGAATCCTCCTACCCCACCTCCACCACCACCTGCAGATGACATGTACGCACAAATGAAGCTAACCACTTGTAAGTGTGCGAGGGAAGAAGATATGAATTGATTTTGGTTTGTGGAGTACATGGTGTGGGCTGCGCATAATGCTAATAATGATGCTATAAAAAGAAGAGCATAGCTATCAATAACCTTTCAAGGGCAGGATCTGGATTGGTTCATAGGATACATTACAAAACATGAAAATCCTATAGTACAAGAGATCAAGGATTCTCTGAAGCAATAGTTTCGAAAACCTAATTCCTATTCTCAATGTATAGTAGAGTTGAAAGATATTAGGCAAGGACCTACGGACTCTATTTAGGAAGCTCACTAGTGGCTAAAGAAAGTCATCAGTGACAAAGGATTTATTTATGATGACCAACAACATAAGGAATAGTTCATCGCCATGCTATTACCACATCTGCGTGGGCCTATGGGTTAGCAGAAGATTGATTTGTAGGAAGAAGCCCTGGAGATTGATATGAAGCTAGAACCTACGCCAAGGGATGATGCTCAATTTGGGGCTCTAGAGATCCAAATCTAGTTAAAGGTGATGCCCTTACAAATTCAGAATTTACAAAGAGATCGGGGTAAGGAAGCTAACATGAATGTCTGGTGCATACACTGCATGGTAGGAGGCCACATCAAGGATGAGTTCCCTCTGTTGTCAGATTATATGCACCCTAGGGGACCAAGTACATTACGTCCGAGAGATATTGTTGGACCAAGTATCCCCACACTATGGTACACCGATTTCCGAGTGGCTAGGAGGCATGATACAAACCACTGCCCACGGTTAGGCAAATATGTCCCAGAGCTGAAACAACAATGGTGCATATTTTGCTCGTCGGTGGGCCACGACAAGCACAAATGCGAAATTTATGACCTGATGATAGATAGGTGAACCTATACAGGGTGCAGATTGACCCTTCGTCGACAGCATCTCCCGCCGGGCATGGAGGATCCGCTACAAGAGGGATGGAAGTGGGGAGAGACAGAGGAGCAGGGAAAGGAAGGGGGAAGCTAATTTGCTACAACTATGGGGATGTTGGACATTATGCAAGAGACAGATTGAATCCTGCGTGCCAATCCTACAAGTACTGTAGACAGTTCGATCATGTAATTGAATATTCTCCCATGATGATAGCTAAAATGCAGGAAAATCAGTAGACACCAATGAAAAATGTACAACGAGCTAAGGCTAAACAACGTGATGATGGACCCAGTGTCAATGTAGTTACACATATTGGCATTGCCACTGGAGGAGGTAAGGAAAAATTTGCAACTAAACAGCTAATCAGGAAGGCCTCTGAAAAAAGGGAAATCCTAGACCTGTAGAAGGAAAAAGAGACTTTCATTGAACTAGGAAGGATTTTGCTAACGATGAAGCATCCACCTCGAGAAATTTTATGGATCCAAAAGAAGATGAAGCAATTAATACATTCCTTCAAGCATGTATGAAATTACTGCACAATCAAAAGGCAGAGGAGAATCTCCAAGTATTGAGAGACAGCTGCGCAGAAAAGGAATCCCCCTGAATGAAGGTTAAGGCTATGAATAAGATTTATAAGTAGATGAAAAGGACTGGTCGGGAGATGCGTATGGCTGTGCATATTGGAGGATATGGAATGGACCAAGTCATCCTAGATCCGGGATATGATGCCAATGTCCTACCCAAAAATCCTTGCAAAAAGGATGGGAGAACCCAAAATAGAGTGGTCCACCATTGAATTATGTATGGCTAACTAGCAGAAGATCATTCCATTAGGCAAGTTGCCGAAGGTTATTGTAGAGATTGCAGGAATTAAAGTCTATGCATATTTCGAGGTAATCCAAATTGTGGATGATGTTGAACCTTACCCTCCGCTCTTAGGACTGTATTGTTCTATTGACATGGGAGGTATCATCAACCTGAAAATGAGGAGCATGGTCTTTGAGAATAATGCTGGGTGGGTAATAGTCCCTCTGGATCCAGTGGAAGGTGAATGATATACAAAGAATGTGCACGATGAGGAGGATGTTGACCATATTTACAAACTGACTATGCAGGATGTTGATTGGTTCAACCCTATAGCTGATGGCATGTTGTGTTGGGATAAATATAGCTCATGTCTCTCAGACTTGGATGGTGAGATAGCAAATTGGTAGAACCGGTTGCATGATGTATCTGTGTTGAGCTCCCTCAAGATCACAAAGAGCTTCTGGTAAATTTTCTCAGAGGTAAGAGAACTGCCTTACTTTAATGGTTCTGATAGTGTTAATGAATTTCTTAAGGCATTAGAAACAGATATCCCTAAGGAACGGAGGTTCTGGGCACTCAACTTGGCTATGCATGCGACCCCTGTGCGGTTGTGGGAAACCCACAAGGGGTCTTTTTAGGACTGGGAGGAATGCCAAAAAATGATGATCATGTGATTTAAACCTCTAGTCAACCCACCCATGGAGCTGTTTTCTGGCCATGGGGACCCATGCAAGCACTTGGCTATGTGGATGGAGGTATGGAATGAAAGGACATGGAATGAGTGGGTCGATATGTTTATTCATGCCTTAGGACCGATACACACCACTTGGTATTTATATGCGGAGCTACAACAGTGCACTCGCCACTGGGGTACAATGACATAGGATTTCATGGTGACTTTCAACTTAGTAGGAGGGTCGTAGAAACTAGATGAGGCCCTATAGGATATAGATGTCCTTGTTTTTTATGAGTCTTTTCCTTGGAAGGAATGCGTTGGAGTAGCTTGGGATGCGCAAATGCAATACATCGTTAACTGTAGAAATCTATCAGTAGAGGACAGTGATGAAGATCCCATAAATGTTACAATCCCAGAATCTGAAGGATAATGCACAGTTACAGGACCCCCATTGCAGACAGTGGATGTTATTACCAAACCATTAAAGTTGAAGGAATTCAACATTGGGATGAAGGAGCAGCCCAAGTTGGCCAAAACTGGGGATTACTGGGATGATGATACTGTTGGGAAGATTGCAGAGATTCTTATCGAATATCAAGACCCATTCCCTACGAAGTTCTCTAAGCCCAAGGAAATCATAGGAGATATGGGTGTCATGAAAATCACCTTGAATTCGGATGCACGTCCTTTCAATCAACAGCCCTATAGGCTGAACCCTAAGTATAAGCAGAAATTCAAGGAGGAAATAGATAAGATGGTGGTCGCAAGTATCATTGAGCGATTAGAACAATATGATTGGGTAAACCCAATGGTAGTCTAAGAAAAGGAAACCAAAGGAGAGATAAGGATCTGCATAGATCTATGCTACCTAAATGATGCTTGCGTGCATGATCCATTCCCTATGCCATATCTGATGAAATCCTCGATAATGTGGGAGGTCAAGAAGCATACTCATTCATTGATGGGTATTCACGGTACCATCATATCAAAATTTCACCTCAAGATCGTAGCAAGACAACCTTCGGAACCGAATGGTGCTCCTTTCAGTACATTGTCATGCCATTCAGACTGAATAATGGCCCTGCCATTTTCTCACACGTAGTTGTGTATGTATTCAAATAGTTCATCCATAAGTTTCTGGAGGTTTATTTTGATGATTGGATAGTATTCGGATTGGTGAAGAAGCATGTGTCAAACTTGGGCATGATTATGAAAAAAATATTTTGGTAATAATCACATTATCATGAACAAAGTCGACGCATTTCAAACCAACCAGTGTGGTTCATCAAAGTCGAACTAGGCATGATGTTGGATACCTGTAGAAAACACCAGATCTCACTGAAACTAAAGAAGCGCATATTCTATATACCGTTTTGAATTTTATTGGGACACATCATATGTCAGGGGGATTTATGGTTGATGCAGCCAAGATTGCGTATATCATCAATTTAGCAGTCCCCACCACTCAAAAACAATTGCTACAAGAAGTTTATTCAAACATACGCCTTGAACACTGCGCCAATGGAAAAGTTGTTAAAGAAGGATGTGTCCTTTTTTTGGGATGAGGAGTGTTAGAAGAGTTTTGAGCTACTGAAAGAAAAGATGGTCATTGCACCTATTCTAATATTTCCAAATTGGGTGAATGTATTTCATGTACATGTGGATGCCTCTGGAATACCTCTGGGGGCTATCTTAGCATAGCCAGGGGAAGGAAAGATTGATCATCTGGTTGCTTTTGCTAGTAGGAAACTCTCTAACGTAGAGTGCAACTATTCTAGTACCAAACGAAAAGGACTGGAAATGTTGTATGCTCTGCAGAAATACATGCACTATCTATTATGAGGAAACTTTAAAATGTTCACTGACCATTCAAATTTAAAATACCTGTTCAGTAAGCCTATTTTAGGGGGGAATATTTGTAGATGGTTGCTACTATTTTAGGAGTATGACTTTGAGATTATTGTGAAGCCCAGGATACTGAATGCAAGACCTGATCACTTGTCACGGATTGAGAGTGGGGAAGGGACAACTAGTGTGGAAGAAGGATTACCCGATGTGCAACTTTTTTCTATCAAGGTGGTTGACAAGCACTCTGTGGACATTATTCACTTCTTAACCACTGGGAGGGCACCTACAGAATATTTAGTACAACAGAAAAAGGAGTTGGTGGCCCACATATCTGATTTCACTCTAATTTTTGGTCAATTATACAAGTTGGGAGTAGATGAGTTGTTGCGGAGGTATGTATTAGAAAATGAGAGACAAGATATCTTGGTTCAGGCCCATGGATGGGTCGCAAGCAACCACTACGTAGGGAAAGCCACAACGCAGAAGGTGTTGAGGGCGTGGTTGTGGTGGCCCACATTTCATAGTGATGCAAATGCGTACTTCCGAGCCTGTGATGCATGCTAGCGAACCGGGAAGCCTTCGTGCAATGATGAAATGCCCCTGCAACCTCAGACGGCTTTGCAAGCTTTCGACAAATCCGCTATAGACTTTGTAGGCCAAAAAAATCTCCTGGGAAAGAAGATTGGTGCACGTTATATCATTACTGCAACTGATTATGTGACCAGATGATTGGAGGCCAAGGATGTTAAGGATTGTACGCGGATACTACTGCACACTTCATCTTCGAGCATATTTTGACCAGGTCCGGCTGCCCAAAAATCTTGATAACCGATATAGGTACGCATTTTGTTATTGAAAATATTGAAGCTTTGATATAAGAAATTCAAATCCATGATATCAAGAGTACTCCATATCACCCACAAGCTAATGCTGTAGTAGAGGGTTTCAATAAAATTTTGGAGAATGGACTTACTAAGATCTATAATCCCAATCGAGATGACTAGGATGTGTGCATACCTTCGATGTTATGGGCCTGTCGGACTACATGCAAGAAACTGATAGGGAAGACTCCTTTCAGGATGGTCTATGGACAAGAGGCCATCATGCCCATGGAATACACTGTCACCACCCTGCACATTACGACCTTCACAAATATAGCAGAACCAGATATCATGGAGGAACACTTGGCACAGTTGGTTTCCTTGGAATAATATCGGTTCTTTCTAACTTTAATCAGCAAGTACAGAAGGCATGGGAAAAAGGTTAGCATGATCAGCACATCCGGTAGAAGGTGTTTAAGGAAGAAGAGTTGGTTTTTCTCTATGATAATGAATTTGTGCACCACCCAGGGAAGTTCCGTCAACACTAGTTGAAACCATATATAGTAAAATAGATTATAGATTGTGGTGCAGTGCACTTGTCCATGCTGCGCGGAAACTACCTTCTCGAGTAGGTTAATGGAAGTAGTGTGAAACCCTACAAGGACAACTAGGTGCCTACCAAATGACTATATGGCTGGAGTATCAGCATTATAAAAGCTGCATGTGCTATGAGGAGGAGGTGCATGCAGATGCCACGAGATAATAGCGATAGTGCATAGGTAAGAAGGTGCGGGAAGGTGCGACTAAGGCACAGGGGTAGTGCACAGCTAGAAAAACTAGCCATTGGAATAGTAAACCTAGGTGAGAAAGCAATTTTACTGTTGAATGGAGCGAGTGTATGGCATTTAATGAAATGATCTTGGTGGATGTTTTACCATTTTCTCAATGGTAAGTCACATTTAATAACAATCTGATCGTTTTTACCCATGGCGGCCTATAAAAGGAGGGACGTAGGTCATAATCAATTCCTTTTCTCTCTGATGATATTATGCCCTGTGCCTTGCTACAAATTATGTGTTTCTTGCAACCACACAATCTGTATGTCTAGGAAATCTACCCCATCTAATAGCAGCAAACTTGAGTTTATCTTTCGTACAAGGATGAATACCTCTAACCCCACTGAGTCGTCGCCCATTACCGCCTGCACTGAGCTACGGTCTGAAGATGTTTTTCAAGTAACACCTGAGGTCGAAGAGGTCGTGTCCACGCTGGCAAAAAGAAATGGAAAGGTGAAGGAAAAAGGAAAATAACAAATTAAGGAGAAGGGAAAGGGAAAAACCACAAAGTGAGCTTCGACAAAGCCACGCACCTTTACCAAGATCATGCACTCTACCAAGCAGGTGCCCCAGGTGCGCTCGCCCAACCCTTGAAAGTGCCCCATGACGGCCCATGAGGAGTTCTTGCTAGTAGCCCCGTTCTCATGGCTACCAATGTATGTTAAGCCATGAAAGCTGACAGTCTGTACACCCAAAAATTTCTATGTCATTTGCAAGTATCTCCAAATTTCCTTGTCCTGTGGAGGTCCCTCTCATCAGGGAAATGTTTAGCAATATCCTGGCCATTAAATTTGATGACCACAATTTGGATAAGGAAGACACTTTTCCGGATCTGGTTCCAGAATTGTATCTTGAACAGGTTCTATATGATAATGTGCCCAAGGTGGAACCAATGTTGTGGGCGCATGGGTTGCAGGCCTCAGGAATTTTTAATCTACTGTGCATCCCCTACTTTGGGCGATACTCTATCACCATCTTAGTCGTTCGACAGCTTCTTGTGCTAATCCATGATGGATGCTTGTGGATTCAAGGTCGCATCCCTATTGACGCTATGATGATTCATAGGATCACTGGCTTGCCTATGAAGGGGCCCCATCCCATGAAGGAGTTTGGGAAGAAGAATGAGGAGAAGGTGGTTGACGACGTCAGAGAGAAGTACAAGGTGGACTGCGATAAGCGAGGGTTCCTCGTGGAAATAATTTCTGACCCTGGGGTGTGCATGGGCACTCTCCTACTTGGGTGTAAACTTATGCACAAGTGTAGGCCATAAATTTTCCCTACATATGTCATTCAGTTGGAAGGGCAGTGCGACAAAGGGGTCTGCTACAACTCGTCGTGACACCTATGTGAAGAATTCTTAGATAATGTGTGTGAGGTGCAGGACCAGGGTAAGCCTTTCTTCTACTCTTGATTCTTGCTATTGATCGCCCTATTCGTGTGGGAGACACCTAACGATGTGGTGCTCCCTGAGCTCGAACCCAACGTATGTGAACAAGCACGTTACGTGAACCTTTTGGAATCCAAGGATTCATATCGCATTAAGGAGAACAAAGTCTTCTAGGTGTTATTTGATGGTGTGCTGGCAGCAGCGATACATTTCATCTCATGTTTGTCACCTGTTGTGTATGAGAAGCATAAGTGCATTGCTGACTTTCATGTCACCATGCACAATGTGCAGATCAGGGCACGCAAATATCCCGTGTGGTACAACCTCCTGTATATGGTCACCGAGGCAGAGGTCAACCAATTGATTGCAACCTAGCTACCTGCATTGAATATTGGCCTCAAGTCCACTACTCTGGTCATAGCGGGAAGGTCCGGGTAGGATGCATCGCCAAAGGATATCGTCCCGCCAAGCACAGTGAAGGAAATTGAGCTGCGCTCCACTGAGAAGAAAACCACCAAGGACACCCCCAAGGACACCACCAAAGGGACAGAACAGGAACCGAAGCATGATGTTGAGACTGGAGGCATTGGTGGGGAGGGCATAGATCTCCCATGAGGAGCAAAGTGCATTGGTGAGCCTCCCAAAGGTCAGGGGAAGAAATGAAAGGGAGATAAGTCTGGGGGAGATGTAGAAGTTACCTTGACTGAGGAGGATCTAGAGAAAATAGCGTATGCGGTCGCAATCGCATTCGAAGATAGATGGAATGCCCTCGAAGACCAACATAAGGTCACCATAGAGGCCTTGCAGTATGGTTTGCAGATGCTACAGTTTAAGGAAGACACACTCGAAGTGAGCGTGAATTAGGTGAGGCCAATTCAATCGATCCTGTTAGCCACAACCATCGTCACAACGACCAAAAATAGGATTTTCCCCTTCTTGGGCACAAAATTGAATGTAGAACCACCAGCGTTGTGCATGCAAGTCCGAGCATGTGCAGAGGTCGGCATCGACATTGCAAAAATCACGAGTGGGTAGCTACACACTCTCCACTTGTTCATCTACACCGAGCTCCAAAATAGAGAAGCATGTGCACAACAACAGCTAGAACATACAATTGTAACCAAGGCTGGCGAATCTACCCAAGCACAGGAAACACGGCTCACGACAGTCACAAAACAAGCAGAGTTAGAGCACCTCATTAACTGGTTATGTGGTGACATGCCCGAAGTAATCCTTGCCTCTTCTGCATCGCATGCCAATATTGAGAGCTTGGTGGCTGCGTTGAAGGCATTCAGATCCGAAGTACAGACTGTTAAAGCAAACGTAGAGCAATAGATTGCTATGCTGCAGGCCAAGCTGCAGCCTGAAACCTCTCCAGAGGTGCGAGCCCAGTGAGCTACACTGGTAAAGAAAGCAACTAGGATTATATATGAACATATCTCCAAGGGCACTGAATTATTCGACACTGCTATGGAGTTGTGGTCAATAGTGCAACATGACCCCCTTCTCTGGCAGTTCACTCAAGAACTACGCGAAAAAGAATAGGAAGTCGAGCAGCTAGAAGTCACCATGCCAACCCTGGTTACAGCCCAATGCCTAGCACGCCTTCACAGTAGCCCTGCTCTAAGGGATGAGATCGAGGTGCTCTGCCAGAAGAAACAAGTTCTCAATGATCATCTAAAGCCCTAGGCAGATGAAGTGCTGAAGCTCTCACAGGACCTCAACGCGATAGTCAAACAGTTGAATCAGACATTGGATAGTATCACTGCAACTACTGAGGGGCTGACTTCAGAAAATCTGGTCGAGACCACGTAGAATGCAACTGCACAGAGTGAAGGCATCCTTCCACCATTTTCCACGGCCATCGAACAGCTCTAGACCAAGATGAAGACCCCAGTGTCGCTATGACTCGAGACGAGTCACAAGATTGTGTTGGGGGCTTGTTGGAGTGCAGTCCCCTGACTGCAATTTTGATATATTTTTGTAATATTTTCTAATAGTTTAGTCTGGGGCAGGGACTTTAGGGCGGGTCAAAGCCCCTAATGAATTGTAATGGGTCAAAGGGTAGACCAAGGGACCACAAACCAGGGTTTGCGGACCATAGAGTAGCACATGCTAAAATAGTATAAATAGATGAATAGATTGAGTCTAGAAGAAAGTTTTGAGGAAGTCTGAATGAGAATATTGGATCTGTGATACTTTGTGTGGACTTGTCTAGGTAAGGGCTCCTGCTAGCTGTGTGCACGGAGACCCTAAGTTCTGTTGTGTGCGGACCCCGCTCACTATGTACACGGAGACCCTAAATTTTGTTGTGTGCAGACCCCGTTGGATGTGTGCGTGGTGTGTGGTATAGTCTGTAAGTGGAATCTGAAGTATTAATGAATGAGAAGACATTCTATTCATATTGGAAAATCCTTGTGTTCTATTATGAGTTGCGGTACATGTTGATTTCCTGTTATTTCTATGTTATCTGTGCAATAGTAACTGGTAATTATAGTGCATACCTGTAATAGTTGATTAATAGAATAGTGAATACATAGACCTGAGCTATATTGTTCCTGTTAAGTGTTTATCATATGATTTATGAGCTGCGCAAGTTATTCTATTATGCCTATTCTTAAGGGTTTCTAGTTAGGATTTTCTCGGTGCAGGCCTGTTCAAGATCCCACGACCCCCACTTCAATTAACTCTATCTCTCTCTTAGGGTGCAGAAACCTGGTTCAACACCATCCCATACTACTTTGGGTGAGACCTTGACCTGCGCAACTAGGCCATTGCCAAAAGGGCCAGTAGTATAGGGGTTTGTTGGTAAACCTTAAATCTAAACCTGGGTCAAAACCCCTCAAACGAACAATAACCAAACTAGAAGTAAGTTCCCTATTTATCATAAACGGGACGATTGCCACTGTTCCCAAGAAAAAACGAGGAAAAAACGGAAACCCGACTGAAACGATGTTTTCTACGGCCGTTCTGAAGCCCTTCATCTTGCTTATGCTTCTTCTCTGCTTTTCTCTTCGTTGCTTGCCGAAGGAGATATAGAGAGGGGCCCCGATTTATGCTAAATCAATTACATTACCATTATTAGGAGTAGGTTAGCAAAATTGACAACATAATAGAAGGATTATAACTTTGCAGTCCATTCATCTTTCAAATTATATATATATATACAAAATGGTAGCAATTCTATCTAATTATAGATGTTTGACCTAATGCTTAGTCTATCTATGAAGGTGCATAGTTAATATGGTTAGTGTGTTAATTTAAAAACGTTTAATGAAAAAAATTCCAATAAAATATTTGTATTGATAATAAATTTGGATCCAATTCTTACTATGTAAGTTAACTTGGAGTTAAATTAATTGTTAAAAGTGTTGTTACATTATGAGAAATTTACTCAAATCTATATTATCAGTTCAGTTCAATCAAAGAACATTTTGTAGCTACACTTTTTCTAGGCTCTCTCTAGCACTTTATGAACCAAATAATGTTTCATTCATAATTCCAAATATAATAATAAATATCAAATATTAGCTTTTTGTTTTTCTTTTCTACAGGTTTTTTCAGCAATCAAAGGACATTTTAGACCTGCACTTTTTCTAGGCTCTCTCTAGCACTTTATTAACCAAATAATGTTTCATCCATAATTCCAAATAGAATGATCACTATCAAATCTTAGCTTTTTGTCATTCTTTTCTACAGGTATTTTCAGCAGTGTGTTTTAGCTCTTTATTATAACTTTCATTCAATTTGATTTAAACATAATTTTATATATAGTTTAAGAAGTTCATATACAATTGCAGATTCTATTTATTGTTTCCCTCTAAATGGTGTATCTTGGTCTTGGGTTATATATATATATATAAATATAATCATTTAAATTTTCCCCACCCAAAATTATAATCAGCCAAAAGCTGAAAGTGGAACAATGTATGCAGTGTACATTTAATTGACTAAAAAGTATAAAAATAGTCAATTGGCTGTGCATCAATATGGTACTCAAATTATTTAGTCTTTTAATTAAAATTTGGGTTGTAAATTAAAATTTGGGTTGTAAATTTAATTGAAATTATATTGAAAATTAAATCTAAATCTATATTTTTCTTCTTTATTTTTATTTTCTCTCACCTCGTTTCTTGTGTACTAAACCTCCCAGCTTCGTTTTGGTACAGTTTCCGTTTCTAGTTTCCGTTTCTCGTAACATAGTTTTACGTTCATGATTATCATAAATATGAAACATATTTTATGGCCTTTGATTGCCAATACAATACAATACAATACAATACAATAAATATATATATATATATATATATATATATATATAATTGGAGTTTTGTAAATTTCTGTAGGTGTTTTCATTGCTGAATATAGGAAAGCCCAATTCAGTGCCAGGGGTGTTATGTTGCAAGTGGGTGTTGTGGCTTTTGAATCAACATGATTAGTCTTTATTCAAATACTTCTGACACCTAAGGGGTTTAGTCTTAATCCAATAACATCACTGTAGTATATTTGCCCTTGCTGTTTTGTATTCCTGTCAATGCCTTGGGCAATAATTGAGTTCCGGATTCTAACAGTCTCTTTTTCGTTTTATCTCCATACGAGGCTTTTAAGTGCCAACGGTGCATGTGCATTTTTACTAAACTTCGCAGTTTTTCTTTTGATTGGTAAGACATCGCCCATACAATGAACATTGCTGGTGTTGTGAAGCATTTGCTCCTCATTTCCTTATCATGGTCTGCTGTAAAGGACAGGGTGACTGGTATTAATTTGTTAGGGTATGACTTGGCTTTCTTAGCAAGAACAAGAATGAGGCCAATTTCTAAATTGTCTAAGAAGGGTTGTTGATCTTGTTCTCATAAGTATCTTTGCATGTATCAATGTGATCTAGTTTGATTTTCCTTTTATCTTATGAATGTGGTTAAGGGCTGCACCATAAAGAGTTAACTTTCATGCGGTACAGGTAGTACAAACCATAACAAAAATGAAACCTGGGTGGATAGAAACCTCGATAGTGGGTCAATTATTCTTTGTGGCAACAAGACCCTTTATCATAGGGTGAATAAAAAAAAGGCTTCATTGTTTGCATCATTCTATCCATTGTTTCCTAATCTTATTTTGCTCCAATGATTGATCGCAGTAATTGTCTGTGCTCGGAAAAGAACCCAATATCTAACATACTAAGATTACTGAACTATCCGTGGCAGTGATTCTATACAAGCTAATGATCTTCAACTGAATTCAATTGTCAATTGTACGGAAAATAATTGAAGCTTTTCGCTGTAATGTCTGAAAATTCGTTTGTTTAATATTAAATCAGAAGCCCATATTTATTCCTTCATTGCTCTATTTGGGGAATTATTTTATATATTTTTGTTGTTCTGTGAAGCTTGCATGGTTTATTAAGAGGAGAAAACACTGAATCGGTAGAGATTCTGATACAGGCGGGCAGGTGTGTGTTTTATTAGGCTACTTCCAGAGAGACTGTATTTTTCCTTGGTAGGATACGCTCTGAAATTTACTTTTTTCGAAGATTTTTATACTTTCAAATATAAAAATATTGCTATAGTCTAAAAAAAATCTACAGAATAATCTAGAAATTTGGGTAAGAATTTCAAAAATTTCTATAATTTTTTTGAAAATATGTGTTAAAGTAGTTAAATTTTAGTATTTTTGGTAGATTTTTGATGGTGCTGAATCAATTTCCATTATCAAAAAATACAATTCAAACACTCCAACTATCTATTTTTTGAAATTATTTTTACTAGATTCAAACAAAAAAAATGCTGTCAACAAAAAGCCCACTCCAACTACCTAATTTTTTGAAATTATTTTTAACAGATTCAAACAAAAAAAACTACTATCGAGGCTTTCTGTTGAGTCTATTCAATTTGTCTGCTGATATTTAGTCAATTTGTCTGTTGAGGAAATGCAATTTTGAATGGTCAATAACAATTGATTTTCAACCATTTTTATGATTGCTTTGTTCAATTTGTCTCCTTAGGAAATGCAGTTTTGAATGGTCAATAAGAATTGAGAAAATATTAATTGATATTTTAAGCGCACTAAAATGATAATTTAGTTAATATCAGGTAATGCTGCTATGCGATGACATGTGACAAGTTGAAGTTGGAAAGGGAAACTAAAACTAGCAGATGAGCCAGCACCGTGCAACCTGAACCCACATTATTTCTACTCTACCATAGCTAATTGCATTGCTAAATAGCACTGAAGTATCATCGGTAGGTCCTCAAGGAGTGATTAACAACAACTCATTCCTCCATCCACAACAAGGTTATGGCCGCTAACATATTTAGCCTCATCGCTAGCCAAATACAGCCCTGCCTCTACAACATCCTTTGCTTTAAGCGTTATTCCTGTTGGAATTTTGAGAATTCCAAACAAACAGTAATGGAGAGAATAATCTCCCCTCTACAACACAGAGAAATTTTAAACAACTTGAGCAGGAGACAAAGTTTTCAGGACTTTAAAACTATTTCTATTTCAAACAAAAATGATACAAATTTCTTCCTCCTCACAGTGAGGGATTCACAGAATACATATATGGACTGCTACAGACGCAGTGCTAAACAAAACAACTCTCTGTCTGACTCTTTCAGAACAATACTCTGTCTTCAGCATACAACACACTGCTGTGTATTTCCTCTTCCGCGCTGCTGTGCGAAGGACCAAAGACAAAACAATACTATTACATTACAATGGCACGCGGGCCTTTTCATTTTATATATGCCGCGCATATTAAAACATTACACAAACTATATTAAAACTTTTAAAACAAATACGATGCGCGCCATAGAAGGTGGGGACCACATCGCAATCGCAACCAACAAACAGGCGCACATAACATAAGTTCCGATTGCGATCCGGAAGCGGATGCGATTGGCAATTATAAAAGCTGGCTCATAAACCAATCGGGTCCGCCACCTCAACAATGTGCGATCGGGCCTCGTTCAAAAGAGTTGCGATTGCCGATCAAAATTCAGATGCGATTGAACTTTATTAACTCCACTGTATTCTACCATCGGGTCCGCACTTTTAAACCATGTTCAATCGGGCCCAAAACACAAAACCTTCCAATTGCGATCAATGATCCGGATGCGATGGACCATTAAACTGTGGTACATAACCGGATTGGGTCCGGCCTTCAATCGGGGCTCATAACAAAGGACCGCCGATTGATCCTTGCGATTGCACTCTTGCGATTCCATTCAGGTGTCGCCACGTGGTCAGGTGGACCCACGGGCCTTGCGCTATACGAGAGGGCGATTTATATATGGTTTCGGTTGTATGTTTTATATACAGTCGTTCTGCTGCGGAACTCTGCCATATCAACAAGACACTTAGTTTATAATTTTTGTATTGCGATTTGCGACTGTGATCGCATCGCAGATCTCTTCATCAACAAGACACTGTTTCAAAAATAACTTTGGTTGTTGAGGGCTTTAAAGCCCGAGATGACTGTCTTAACTCAATCTTCCCTCCGTAAAGCTAATCTCAGTTCTTCCGTAGACAAAAAACGGCTCTGCCCATCACTGATTAATTCTTCTGCAATCCGTGGCTGCGGCCCATCAGGAGTAAATTCATCTACATTCTTCTTCAATGCAGAGTGCTGTGCACTCAATCTCTGTTGCTGCTGCTGCTGCTGCCTTTGTACTTGTTTCTTCTTGTCACTGCCCAAGGCTGGCAGGTGACTTTAATATTTTCAACACTCCCCCTTAAAGTCAGCTGCTGGGTTATTCATCATACCCAAGCATTTCCTTAGAAATTCAAATGTTTTATGTCCCAATGGTTTAGTTAAAATATCTGCATACTGCTCCTCTGTTTTACAATGCTGTAAAAAAACTTCACCATTATTCACCAATTCTCTGATATAATGATACTTTGTGTCTATGTGCTTTGTTCTTTTATGAAACACAGAATTCTTTGACAATGCAATAGCTGAGCTATTGTCACAATAAATCACAGTGCCCTTTACCTATTCTTGGCACAAACTTCTCAACATCCTTCTCATCCAAATTGCTTGACACGCTGCTGCTGTAGCTGCCACATATTCTGCCTCTGCTGTAGACAATGCTACAATAGGTTGTTTCTTGGAAGCCCATGAAATGGCTCCTGAACCCATATGAAAAATATAACCGGAAGTGCTCTTCCGATCATCTACACTTCCAGCCCAATCACTGTCAGTGTATCCAACTAATTCTGAATTTTCTGAAGTAGTATATAAAATACCAAATCCTTTTGTTCCTTTCACATACCTTAGAATTATCTTTGCTGCTTGCCAATGTGCTTCTTTTGGCCTCTCCATAAACCTGGAAATTAAACTAACAGCATGCATAATATCTGGCCTAGTTGCAGTCAAATACATGAGGCTGCCAACTATGCTTTTATACAAACTTGGATTGAAATCCTTGCTGCTGTCATTCTTGCTCAACTTCAATCCCATTACTATGGGAGTAATTGCAGCTTTGCACTCCTGCATGTTGAATCTTTCCAAAACTTGATTCACATACTTTTCTTGAGAAATAAAAATTCCTTTCTCACCTTGCTCCACTTCTATTCCCAAGAAGTATCTTAATAAACCCATGTCAGTCATTTCAAATTCATCTTTCATGACTGTTTTAAAATTTTCAACAAGGTAATCATCATTACCCGTAAAAATTAAATCATCAACATATAAGACAACAATCAATAACTTACCATCCTTTTCTTTGATGTAGACGGTGGGTTCTCCCTCACACTTCTCAAATCCATTCTCCAATAGATAAGAATCTATTCTGCTGTACCATGCTCTTGGTGCTTGTTTCAGCCCATAAAGAGCTTTCTTCAATTTACAGACCTTATGCTCTTGGCCTTTCTTCTCATATCCGAGAGGTTGTTCCACATATACCTCTTCCATTAAAACTCCATTTAAAAATGCGGATTTTACATCCATTTGATATACTTTCCATTTGTTTTGTGCTGCTATGGACAACACTGCTCTTACCGTTTCCATTCTTGCAACTGGTGCAAAATTTTCTTCATAATCAATCCCTTGCTTCTGCTTATATCCTTTGACAACAAGTCTGGCCTTGTGTCTTTCTATCTTTCCTTCAACATTGCTTTTGGTCTTGTATACCCATTTAACTCCAATGACTTCTTTACCTTCTGGTAAATCTACCAATTCCCATGTTCTATTCTTTTCTATGGCTTTAATTTCATCATCCATAGCTTCTATCCATTTTCTATCTTTAATAGCATCTTCAAAATGAATAGGATCATCAACTTGACAATACAAAGCAAATAAGGAATTCATACCTTCATTTGCTTCTCCTTGCTCATAAATTTCTCTAAGGCTTCTGAACTTTGTTCCTCTTTCACTTGGTGTGGCTGTGCTTGATGAAGCACTTAATTCTGCTCCTTGTGGTGTACTCGGTGAACCACTGCCTCTTCTTCTCAAGGGTGTTCTCACTGCCGCTTGAGGCGTCCCTTGCTGTCCTTGCGCTGTTGGAGGTTGTGCAACAGATGGGTTATTAATCTCAACCTCATCTACATCATCTTCATCATGAGATAAACAGTTTTTGACATTGACTGTTTTCTCAATGCTTCCATCCCACGCTTCCTCTTCGATGAATTGCACATCTCTGCTAATTACAAACTTCTTTGTGGATGGGTTATACAGTCTGTATCCTTTGGAATCTTCACAATATCCAAGGAAAATGCACTTCTCCCCCTTACTATTCAACTTCTTTCTCAATTTGTCTGGAATGTGTGCATATGCTACACACCCAAAAACTCTCATGTGGGTGACTCCCTGTTTTCTGCCACTCCACGCTTCTTCTGGAACTTTGTTCATCACTGCTTTTGTGGGGCATCTATTCAAAATATACGCAGCACAGTTTGCTGCTTCTGCCCAATACTCATTCGGAAAATGTTTTGCCTTTAGCATGCTTCTCACCATCTCCATTATGGTTCGATTCTTTCTTTCAGCCACTCCATTCTGTTGTGGCGTGTACCTCATGGTAAACTGTTTGTGTATGCCATTCTCTCTGCAAAAACGCAGAAATTCTTTTGAGATATATTCTCCTCCTCTATCTGTTCTGAGGACTTTAATGTGCAGTCCGCTCTGTTTCTCTACAAGAGCTTTAAAATGGCAAAATTTTTGAAACACTTCACTCTTACATTTCAGAAAATAAACCCACACTTTTCGTGTGAAATCATCAATAAAAGTCAGCATGTAATTGCTGCCCGAAACAGATGCTGTTTGCATCGGCCCACATAAATCTGAGTGGATTATTTCCAAAGGTGCTTTCACCCTTATGCTTTTTCCTGAAGGAAAATTTTCTCTCTGTTGCTTTCCCAAGATGCAGCCTTCACATAGGCTGTCAGGCTTCTCTATCAATGGTAAACCTCTTACCATTCCTTTTCTGTGCAACAAATTCAATCCTCCGAAATTGAGATGTCAAAATCTCAAATGCCATAACCAGTTTTCATCTTTCTCTTCCTTCTGGAAGGCTTCTTGAGTTACAACTGCTACATTCTTTCCTTTTCCTTTCAAGTCAATGTTGAGCTTGAGCGGAAACATTCTATTGCTGGTCATTTGTATTTCAGCAATAATTTTCTTACTTGGAGGAATATCTTTTATGGTGCACACATCATCTTTGAATATAACATTGTAACCTTTGTTTATGAGCTGCCCAACGCTCAAAAGATTACATTTCAGACCTGGAACATAATACACATCAGGGACAAATTTTTTCTCCCCATTCCTTGAACGAATACTTACTCTGCCTTTCCCTTTGACAGAGATTTTAGTATCAGTCCCTGTGGTCACTTCAGATTTAACTTCTTCATCAAGATTGGCAAACATTGCTCTGTTGCCAGTCATGTGATTACTACATCCAGAATCTAAGAACCAAACATCATCTTCTTTATCTTGTGCTACATTACAAGCTAACAACACATTACTTGGGTTCTTTTCCTCTTTTTCTACATTAGCATTCTGCCTATTCTTCATGTCATTTTGCTTCTTTCTACATTCATTGGCATAGTGCCCATATTTCTTGCAATAATGACACTGGACATTGGATTTGTCATACCTTTGTCCTTGAGCATGTTGGTGTTGATGTCAACCTTGCTGGCTGTTGCATTGGCCATGGCTCTGGCTTTGACTATTGCTCCTTCCATGTGAATGTGAAGAGCTGTTCCTTCCACCTCTATTCTGACTTCTGCCTCTTCCTCTTCCTTTTCCTTGACCTCTTCCTCTTCCTGAAGGCATATGGGTCTTGAAGGCGTGCTCAAGAGATGAGTGTTCATCTCTGCTCAATCTTTGTTCATGAGTTATCAGTGAGGCATGAATTTCATCCACTGTGAACTGTGAGAGATCTTTGGTCTCTTCTATGGTGGTTACAATAACATCAAACTTTGAGGGTAAGCATCTCAAAAGTTTTTCCACAATCCTTCTATCTTCAAGAGTTTCTCCATGGGATCTTATCTGATTGACAGTCCCAATCACATGTGTGAAAAATGTGTCAACACTGTCTGACTCTTTCATGCAAAGAGTTTCAAAATCTCTTCTCAGTAATTGAAGTTTTGCTGTTTTAACTTTCTCCATACCTTGATAGGCTACTTTCAGAGTTTCCCATGCCTCCTTGGATTTCTTAGCTGTTGCTATCCTTGGAAACACATTCTCATTTACAGCTTGATACAAACAGAAGAGAGCTTTAGCATCTTTCTTCCTATTATTCTTCAACACATCCTTCTCTGCTTGAGTTAAGACATTAAAAGCCTGCTCATCAGCTGGTTCTGTGAAACCATCTTCTACTAGTTCCCACAAGTCTTGTGAGACAAACAGGGCTCTCATGGTAATGGCCCAATAATCATAGTTCTTTCCATTAAACTGTGGAAGCTGAAAACTTCCAAGACTCATACCAGTGCTTGGTCCAGCCATTGCTTCTTAAACTGAACTCAGACTTTAAAAAACTGTATTTCCTTCTTGAAAGAAAAATATCTTTAAACAATAAACAACTGCACTTTTATCTTTGAGAAATACCTGACCTTGACTACTGTTGAGCTTTTCACGTTGCTGGAGAGAAAGGCTGCAACAGGTCTTCTTCTTCAGCGTCTTTGAACTCTTCAAAGAGCCTAGATGAGCTCCTATACCATGTTGGAATTTTGAGAATTCCAAACAAACAGTAATAGAGAGAATAATCTCCCCTCTACAACACAGAGAAATTTTAAACAACTTGAGCAGGAGACAGAGTTTTCAGGACTTTAAAACTATTTCTATTTCAAACAAAAATGATACAAATTTCTTCCTCCTCACAGTGAGGGATTCACAGAATACATATATGGACTGATACAGACGCAGTGCTAAACAAAACAACTCTCTATCTGAATCTTTCAGAACAATACTCTGTCTTCAGCATACAACACACTGCTATGTATTTCCTCTTCCGCGCTGCTGTGCGAAGGACCAAAGACAAAACAATACTATTACATTACAATGGCACGCGGGCCTTTTAATTTTATATATGCCGCGCAGATTAAAACATTACACAAACTATATTAAAACTTTTAAAACAAATACGATGCGCGCCATAGAAGGTGGGGACCACATCGCAATCACAACCAACAAACAGGCGCACATAACATAAGTTCCGATTGCGATCCGGAAGCGGATGCGATTGGCAATTATAAAAGCTGGCTCATAAACCAATCGGGTCCGCCACCTCAACAATGTGCGATCGGGCCTCGTTCAAAAGAGTTGCGATTGCCGATCAAAATTCGGATGCGATTGAACTTTATTAACTCCACTGTATTCTACCATCGGGTCCGCACTTTTAAACCATGTTCAATTGGGCCCAAAACACAAAACCTTCCGATTGCGATCAATGATCCGGATGCGATGGACCATTAAACTGTGGTACATAACCGGATTGGGTCCGGCCTTCAATCAGGGCTCAGAACAAAGGACCGCCGATTGATCCTTGCGATTGCGCTCTTGTGATTCCATTCAGGTGTCGCCACGTGGTCAGGTGGACCCACGGGCCTTGCGCTATACGGGAGGGCGATTTATATATGGTTTCGGTTGTATGTTTTATATACAGTCGTTCCGCTACGGAACTCTGCCATATCAACAAGACACTTAGTTTATAATTTTTGTATTGCGATTTGCGACTGTGATCGCATCACAGATCTCTTCATCAACAAGACACTGTTTCAAAAATAAATTTGGTTGTTGAGGGCTTTAAAGCCCGAGATGACTGTCTTAACTCAATCTGCCCTCCGTAAAGCTAATCTCTATTCTTCTGTAGACAAAAAACGGCTCTGCCCATCACTGATTAATTCTTCTGCAATCCGTGGCTGCGGCCCATTAGGAGTAAATTCATCTACATTCTTCTTCAATGCAGAGTGCTGTGCACTCAATCTCTGTTGCTGCTGCTGCTGCTGCCTTTGTACTTGTTTCTTCTTGTCACTGCCCAAGGCTGGCAGGTGACTTTAATATTTTCAACAATTCCCTGTAAATTGGCATTACTGTTGAACAACGCCTCTGCGGTGGCCGTATCCTCTTCCGAAATAGACAAGGTACAAGCATCCCCTCCCTTAAAGTACTGAATTGCAAGAGTTGTGGCCACCGCATAAGGAGAGACAGCATTGACTCGGATTCCGTATTTCCCAAGCTCAGCTGCGCCGTTCTTCGTCAGCCCTATCACTGCATGCTTCGAGGCCTTATAGCAGTATGGACCAAATCTTCCTCCCACACTTACAATCCTAGCAGTAGAGATTATGCAGCCCTTCTTCCGCGGGATCA
Organism: Pinus albicaulis; assembly: GCA_034641835.2. Lineage (NCBI taxonomy): Eukaryota > Viridiplantae > Streptophyta > Pinopsida > Pinales > Pinaceae > Pinus > Pinus albicaulis. Next base: position 261,864,360 of record CM076582.1, on the reverse strand, counting down.
TAACGTGGGCGGCGTGTTTAATGCCCATCATCACTCCTCTCACGTTTACTTTCATCACTCGATCGAATTCTTCCATCTCATACTCAGCTGCGCTTTTACCTGCAACGATTATTCCCGTGTTGTTATACATGATATCGAGCTGCCCGTGCTTCTCGATGGCCAAATCCACAGCCGCGCTCACCTCTTCCTCGTTGCTCACATCGCAATGCACATAAGTTGGGTGAGGGGAAAGAGATTTGGCAAGCTTTCTCCCCACTTATTCTGTAATGTCTACGATTATGACTTTGGCTCCGTGCTCTGTGAACAGCCGAACGATGGCTTCTCCGATGCCCGCTGCTCCGCTAGTTATTATTGTGACCTTTCCCTCCAATCTGCAGCCAAAGATCATTGGTCGGAATCTTTATCAGCGTAGATCCTTAAAATATCATTTTTTTACAATGGAAAAACAAAATACTGCTCAAAATAACAAACTATCAAGGGAAATATTGTTAGGGGAATCTGCTCGTGTGATTACCGCTGCTCTGCATGGATGTTGAGATTGTTATCACGGGCCCCAAATACATCGGCGTCTTGGATAGACATGGTTGGGAACGAGATCTGGGTCGTTAGATGACGCAGGAAGCCTCAAATGCAATTACAGGGAGAGGTCGCTGCAGATATTTTTGCAAGCAGCGCCTAGCCAGGCATGATATAGAAGCCATCACAATGGAACCAGTGCATTAATAGTAATGTACTGACAAGTTTTCCAGGTCCCAACCATGTCATCATCAATAAAAGTTTGTGAGGACGTCACTCTGCTTCATCGGATCTCTATAGTTACAGGAATTCTGAGGAATCTTTCGATGTGATAAATATTTCGATGTCAAAACAATAAAACTTTTGTGATATGAGACTCTCCATTGCATTTCCGTAATTACACGAAGGGGCAACTCTTTTGGGATAATAAAGATAATAGTTAGGTACGAAATGTAGGGCAGGTTTGTTGGCGATTTTATCTAGTTAAAAGTCATTTAATATTGAAATTGTTTTTTCATCTTATAAACTATTAATTTCATTGTATTATATTTATTAGAGTCTTACAACAAACTGTAAATATAAATGTAATTCACTAAAAACATGAAACATCAAAAGTGAGAAACAGTATACGAGGACCGAACGAGTGCAGGATCTTTGACATTGGAACTCTGCGTCTGCACTTGGTGCATCGTTTGAAGTTGTCTCTCAATTCTTCCAAGTCGTGTTGTTGCATGACGCTGAGAAACTCAAATGTCTTGAAGTTCATTTTTAATATCCTGCAGAAATGAGACCACCTATGAAACCACATGTGGGTCTCCTCCCACTTCTTGAAGGCTCATGACAGCTTTTTCCTAAACACATTTAAAGGTCCACTAAGTCTGAATAGACTAGTCGAAAAGGAGCAGTCGTCCTCTAGTATTCCCTGGAACAATAATAAAGCCCATTTCATCTTCTTGTATTTCTATCTCTTCCTCTTTATGCTTTCATTCTCTCTCCCATCCCTGAATGAGATTGCAGACTCGAGGAGGATTACCTATAGTGCAGGATTCAAAAAGGTTCTCTGTAACCTCTTTCTTGGATTTCTTGCCTCGCTTGCAGTGGGTTTGACATGCTTCTGTTTTCCCTTTTCCCTACCCTGCTTTTTTGTAGTCTATCCTTTTGCTATTGTTGTATGACCTCGTACAAGCAGGAAGCGATTTTGCCAGGGATTCTCAGACAAAGAGTTGGGACCTATTTTTACTTTTGCATAACTTGTGTAAGGCAAAAGAAAGTTAATAATTGTTTTGATGTTACTGCAAGTAGGGCCCACAGCATTGTTGTTCCTTTGGAAGATGGAAAACAAGGTATTCCCAAAACGACGTAAGTCCAGTAACCCAGAGAGACTCAATTGCAGCATAAACCGACTCAAACACAACATAAACCTACTAAAATGCAGAGTAGAGTGCCTGAACAAGAACCCTAGATGGATGGTTTCGCTACCCCCCAGCAAAAGCAACAACAAGATTATGCCTTGTAAACCCTACATCGCTGCATGCAAGCTAACTGGCGAACAGTAAACAGAACCTGAAAGCACGGCCTATTGCCATCTCCTGGATTGTTGCTAGGATGGTCATGCCTAGCCATGCTTGCAATCTCATACGATTGAGAGACTGAAACCTTTTTAACATCAGGCCTACCTAATACCATGCCTATCATTGTGAAATAAAGGCCCTTGCCCAACACAGAACCAGAAGAAGAAAAGACATTACAAGGGGTGCAGAAGCAAGGTTTGACCATAGGGGCCGAGAAAATCAGAATGACCATTACATTCTTCAACAAATAGAAAAAGACTGCATGATGTAGAATCCTGGAACCCTTGACATTGCAATTAAATAAGACAGACTGAAAACTGCCCGCATAATAAAAAAGGGCTAAATAACTATAGGGAAGGGTCGCATGCACACATTGAAACATTCTGTATCCAACTTCCATGTTTGGACAGCGATTTGGAATAGAAGAATAGCCTCTAGCGATTGGGTTTCTAAGGAGACTCATCCAATTTACATCTACATTCATGGTTACCATCAAGTTTAGGAGACACAGAACATACCAGATGACCATATGTCGACGCCAACCTTCTGTCTTCGTTGTTGCTCTTCCTTCCAGCCGTCGTCCGAGATCAGTGCTACCTCTCCGCCATGCCTCATGCCTTAACGCTCGACCTTGATGACATTGTTTCCAAAAATTGTCTAACATTCCCCAATGATTGCCAACTACTCCTATGGTGGGTATTATTATCTGGCGTGGTCATGCCCCTTCTGATCATGTGGTCTATTGTGTCACCCATGTGATATGTGCACAACGCCGCATGCCACCATCAAATATCCCCTCTCGACTTCCTCGTGGCACCCCGATCGGGGGGAAATGTAGGGCACATTAAAAAAAAAAGTGTATATAAAAAAAGAAACAATATTGTTAATCATTTGAAGTGTATTAAGGTTTTTTTTTAGTCTGCGAAATGCAAGGCACATTAAAAAAGAAAGAGTATATAAAAAAAGAAACAATATTGTTAATAAGTTGAAGTGTATTAAGGTTTTTTTGAGTCTGCTAAATTTGTATATGTAATTAAAAAACCAATTTAAACAACGCAAATTAAAATTTTATCTCAATTTATTTTAGTGAGTCTAGCCAAAAATATTTCCATAATTATAGGAAGTTGACAACTCTTTTCTAATAATAAAGACAATAGGTATGAAATGTAAGGCACATAAAAAGAAATGACATTGTGTATAAGTTGAAGTGTTCAATGGATTTTTGAGTGTGTTCAATTTATATATGCAATTACAAAACCAATTTAAACAAAACAAATTAAAATTTCATTCCAATTTTTTAACCTAATCCAGTAAAAAATTCTTCAAAAATTCTAAAAAATCTCACATATAAACAACTCAAAAAAAACAAACTCATCTAAATTATACTATAAAAAACATAAATTCACATCTAATTATGTTAATACAGTAAGAATATTAATAGACATATGTTGTACTTTAATCATAGGGAAAAGATAAATTTACATCTAATTACGTTAATACAATGTTATTATAGTCAAAATATTAATAGTCATGTATTAAGTGAATGATTTTGTCTTGCTAGCTATAATTTTGCCAAAAGTTGGAATCTAGTGATTTTTTTCAAAAAAATTGAGTATAAGAATGTTTGAATGGTTTTTAATACAGGAAATAAAGTTCAGTAACATCTCTATATCCAAAATCTAAAAGTTTGCTAATTGTAATCCACATTTTTTAGAATTTCTATACATTTCTCAGAATTTCTACAGATTCTTTTTATCAAAATCCTATAAAAATTTCCACTATTTTCCCAACAAGAAAATATCTTTGAGTAACCAAAAAAATTATTTAACGTAACGATGATAAATATAATAAATATAAATGCCGTGGACTTATATTATAATGATAAATATTAAGTGTCATAGAGTGCCTTTTCAGTCTCTTTATTGAATATTATTTTACTTTTATCCAACGGAGCCGATATAAAACACTGATATTACTTTATTTTTTTTTTTCCCAGTGGAGAAAGTGACCTAACCAATAATTGACCTACATAGATACCCTGATATTACTTTGTTTTTATGCCAGCTGACAAAGTGTAAATGGACCTGGCCAATAATTGACTAACATGCTTTATATCCCATCTGACAAAATGTAAAGGGACATGGTCAATAATTAACTTACATAATTGACCTATATGGTACTTAATATTTGATTAATATATTATGACAACACCGAGTCAATAATTGAATTACATGGTGGTTAATATCGGATTGAGATACTTTGATTTATATGTTATGACGGCTTGTAGTAAGTTTGATTAATATATTATGACAACGCGGATTAATTGAATTACATGGTGGTTAGTATTGGATTAAGTTTGATTAATATATTATGACAACACCGAGTTAATAATTGAATTGCATGGTGGTTAGTATTGGATTGAGATATTTTGATTGATATGTTATGAAGACTATGGAGTGAGTTAATAATTAGTTTTATTTTGTATTTTTTTAATATATTTATTGAATATTACTTTATTTTTATTGGAATGTTGAGGTTTGTCATTATATTAAAAGTTGCAGATTTTAGTAAATATTTAAATTATTATCATTATATTTTGGAGTGGTTTTAGGGTGTATCTCAAATTTTAAACTATTATTATTATTTTTTTGAGTGGTCTTAGGGTGGTTTCGAGAGCTTGCAGGCATTAGTAAACATCCAAACTATTACCATTATATTTTTGAGTGGTTTTAGAGTGGATCTCAGAGTGGCAGTTAGTCTGCGTGATCGATTCCCAATGAGGTGAGTGTGAAAATCCACCACCCTCCCTCCAACGCAAAACGAAGAATCGAACCTGGGCCAAGGTTTTGATACCATGTTAGGTTTGTCATCATACCAAAATGTGCGGGAATTAGTAAAAATTAAAAACATTATCATTACCTTTTTGAGTGGTCCCAGGGTGGATCCTAGAGTGGCAGTTAGTCCACATGATCAATTCCCAACGAGGTGAGTGTGAAAATCCAACATAAGCAACATGTAAGAAAAATGTTATGATTCACTTAAAATGTGTTTAATATTTATCGATTATAGCAACCATGATCTCTTAAAATGGTACTCGAGTAACTTTAATTATTTCCAAACCATTGTTGGCTTAAGCATTATTGTTATTGTTTTATTTTATAAAAGTGTCATTATTTTGAATATCATTAGCTGTGTAGTAGCATATGTTTCAAATGGGAGTTGTGGTTGGAAATCCTACATCAACTCTACACACTATATGCTAGAGTTTATATGTTTACACATTTAAGTTGATGGCTGCAATATTGATATCAAAATCTTTTGGATTGCTCGTTATGACGGTGGTATCATATTGCTTTTAAGCTCTTCAACCATACATAAACCATACCCTCATTCAAACATAAAATCAATCCTATAGGAAATGTAAGCTTCAAGCAAGGTTGATTGTACACCTTTCCCAATTTGCAATTTGATGACGTTGAAGGAAACTAGGGTTATATGTTTCACGCTTCCATGGTTGGACAAATTTCATTTTTAAAACTCTTAAAACTTGTTAATGTGGGTATAGCCTATTGTGAAAATATTTAGAATTTTATTTGGTTTTTTTTTTAAGGTAAATAATCAGAGAGTAGGCATATTATCATACTTAAGACAAGTAGGAGTTAGATATGTCAACACTGATCTGAAATGACTGTATTAGTTTTGTTGTGCTAAGTGTATTTTCAATTTATAAACATGTGCATACATGTATCATTAGTTTGCTTAAGGATGGAGGTGTTTGTCCATGAATTGAAGATGCTTTTAGGTGAATTATAAGCATAAAAGAAGCTTATATAACACTAAACAACAGTGTATAACAGAGAAATAAGTCACCACATAAAATTTACACAGCAGCCATGATGAAGCAGTTCACCCCTCCTGGGCTACATCTATTGGTCCAGCTCCCAATGGCATGTCCATATTTCATTATGCTCAAAATTTTGAAAACACATGTAGTTATAGTGCTCTAATGGTTATTTTTTCTGCACCAATGGCTCCAGAATGCTCGAAATAGTAAAAAATGACTCTTCATTCACTGTGAATGGGTGAAAATTGAGTCTCCTACTCTTTTGCCCAGTTTCACCTAGAAAAGCTCCACTAAAAGTGGAGAACTCCACTTAACTAGAGTTAAAATAGTAAATTCTGCCACAAATGTGCGCCCTCCAAATATTTCACCAAATCTAACTATGGTATTAACTGTTGTGGTTGGGATGGCCACATGCCAACCCAAAAACCCGCGATTATGCTAACGATTGGGCGGAACCCAAGGCATAAACTTTGGTCGTAACTCTCGTTGAGTTGTGGGTTTGCGATAATCGCATGGAGGGTGTTACATTTATTTTTATCCATGTGACACAACGTCAGAACGCTGGCAGAGACTGCGGTTTAACTCTTATTGCAATGGTTGTTAATGTTTATGTTTAACGCCATGTGACATACCATGCAAGGACCGCTAGCTGGTTGGGACCGCCGACGATCCCCAACCCCCAAACACATTTGTAAAAAACCTTAAATACAAGTCGCGCCCTTAGGGGTTATGTCACAACGTGCAGCTTGGGTGGTAAGACCGGTGCATGCCTGGCGAGAGGTTTGGGGGTCAATTCCTACGGCCTCCAACAAAATTTTGTAGTGCAGTCTCGGGGACACGTGGCGGCCTCAGGGCTAGCCTCGTGGCACCCTAAAATTGGCCCTTCAAATCTTGTACATCGAATAAAATAATTGCACTTGTCAAACTCTGATTGGTTTTGAGGAAAGGAATATTCCTCAAAATATTCCCTTTTGCTGATTTTGCATCCCTTTTTATTGACTGTGCATCCCAGTCAAACCTGGTCAAACTGTCGCAATTTTATCTTTTTGGATTTTTTATCAGAACACGATATCTCCCTCATACGAAATCGATTTTTTGAACCATTCACGGTGCTAGAATCAGGAAGATGAGATATACGCAACCATCCTGGTTTCAACTGAATCCTGTAACTTTGAATTTTGAGCAAAATTTATGAACTCCTTATCACTCCTACCCATTGGGAAGATTTTGGACCCCAAAAGTCTTGATTACTTTTTCAGTAGATGAGGGTACAACTCCCTCACCTTTCCAACCTCCATCAATTTTTCCTTGCTTGGTTTAGTGCCTTTGAGCCAAACTTGAAAGTAGTCAACACTTTCCCTCTTGGATGCTCTTGTCCTCCTGTCAAGAATTGTATCTTCTTTGAGCTCATCCAGAAATTCTGGCGAGAAATCTTCAACAAAAGGTAGCTAAACATCACTTCCTTGATCACTGATCAAAGGTGGCTCATACAAACATAAGTTTTCAACATTAAGAAATGAATACATTTGCATATAAGAAGGCAAGTCAAGTTGGAATGCATTATTACCAACTTTCTTTCTGATCTTGAAAGGACCATATCGAATGGGTTTGAGATTTTTTCCTTCCCCTTGCATCCTTTCTTTGCTAATGTGCAACCATACCTCATCTCCCTCTTGAAACTTGTGATCAACCCAGTGTTTGCCATGCCTCTCTTTGTATTTTCTTTTACTTTTCTGAAGCTTTTCTTGAACTTGTTGATGTATAATATGAATTTTCTCAATGAAATTTCGGGCCTCTTCAATGTCACTATGGCCATCAATTGCAACATCCTTCCCAAAGATGAAGTCTAATGGAAATTTTTGCAAATAACCAAAGCATACCTCAAAAGGTGAGGTTTGTGTTGAAGAGTGCTTTGCCCGTTTTTAAGCGTGTTGAATGTAATGCAGTTGCTAATCCCAGAACTTAGGATGTTTGCTGCAATATCCTCTCAATAGATGCACAACGGTTCAGTTCACCACCTTAGTTTGTCCATATGTTTGTGGATGAAAAGCGATAGTCTCTTTCAACTTTGTGTCCATCATTCTCCGTAGATTTGACCAAAAATTGTCAATGAACCTGGAATCCCTGTCACTAACAATAGAAGTTGGAAATCCAAAATGAACCCAAACATGTTGAAAATAAAGTTCAACAGTTTGTTCAGCAGTAACGGTTTTCTTACTGGGCATAAGTATACACATTTTACTGAATCTATCCATAACTACATAAAGATAATCATGATGTTTTCTTGACATAGGTAGACCTCCAACAAATACCATGGAGACACTCTCCCATGGCCTTGATGGTACCGGTAGTGGTGTGTACAATCCAAGCTTCCTATTACTAGGCTTACTTGTTGCACACATAGAACAACCTCTTATAAAAAGTGACACACTATCTACCATGTGAGGCCAATAACAATACCTTTGTAGATGTGCCATTATTTTTCTTACCCCAAAGTGTCCAGCAATAAGAGATGAATGAGCTTCTCTCATGACACTTATCCTCTCTCCTTGTGGAATACACAACTTTCCCAAATGAAACAAAAAATTGTTATGCATGTGATAATTTTTTTCTTCAACTTGATTCCCTTCACATAAACTAGCATACACTTCTTGAAAATCAATGTCATGTGCATATTGTTCTATGTAACTGTCATGTACAACAGAGTCATTTTTGAGTAAAGTAGATGCAGTAATGATTGGTCTTGAAAGAATATCTGCAACTTTATTGAAAATAAATTTCTTGTACCTTATAACCAAGTGAAACTGTTGAAGAAATCCCATCCACCTGAAATGTCTTGCTTGTTGCAATTTTGTTTGTGACTACAAGTACTGTAATGATTGGTGATCAGTATGTGCAATAGTCTCTTTACCCATCAAGTAGTGTTTCCACTTCTTGACACTTTGTACCAATGTATATAGTTCTTTGTCATATGTAGGATAATTAGTCACAACACCATTAAAAGTTTCATAATGAAAAGTGATAGGCATACCATGCTGCAAAAGTACAACACCCATGGCAAAATCACTAGCATCGGTTTGAATCTCAAATGGCTATCTAAAATTTGGTGATGCAAGGACTGGAGATGAAATGATCTTGTCTTTTAAAGCTTCGAAAGCTTGATGTCATTTGCCTCCCCATTGGAAGCCTTTCTTCACACTTGTCACTACATGCATAGGAGCTATGATGGAAGAAAAGTTAGCAATAAACTTCCAATATTGAGTTGCACCTAAGAAACTTCCTACCTTGGTAATTGTTTTGGGTGTGGGCCAATTCACAATGGCTTCCACTTTAGAAGGATCAATCCTTAATTCTCCTCCTCCTACAATATGTCCCAAATAGACCAAAGAAGTCTTTCCAAACTCACACTTTGACATCTTAAGAAACAATTTCTCTTTCTTCAAAATATCAAGCACTCTATTCACATGCAAGACATGATATTATCTTGTTTCGCTGAAAATAAATATGTCATCTAAGTACACAATCACAAATTCATCAAGGAATGGACACAAAACACTATCCATAACACGCATGAAAGCTATCGGTGCATTACACTAACCAAAAGGCATAAATAACCACTCAAAGAGTCATTGTTTTGTTTTGAATGAAGTTTTCCATATATCACTTTCTCTAATTCTTACTTGATGATATCCACTTCGTAAATATAACTTAGTGAAAAACTTTGATTCTTCCATCTGATCAAGAAAATCATCTATTCTTGGGAGTGGGTAACTATTTTTTACCGTAATCTTGTTCAAAGCTCGAAAATCTACACACATGCACCAAGTCCCATCTTTTTTTGGTATCAAGACTATGGGTGAACCACATGGCGAAATGCTTGGCCTTATGATTTCTTTGTCCAACATCTCTTTGATTTTCCTCTTTATTTCAGCATTATCCATTATCGACATGTGATACATATCGATGTTTGGAGGAGAACAATCTCGTTGCTACTGAATCTCATGTTGAATCTCCCTTTCTAGAGGCAATCCTATTGGCTCCTGAAACATCTCATGATGTGCATTAACTACATCTTATAGATCTGATTTCAACTTAGGATCACATCCCTCAAAAGATTCATGATTAATATCAGCTTTAGGCTTAATGATAAGAAGAACAAAATTCTCACTTGAATTTACTAACCTCTTTACCTGTCCAGCATTTACCATAGCAATGTTTGTCTTCTTGCAATGTGCTCTAACAATGAACTCCTTGCCATATTTGAATAAATGATACTTGTTCTCATGGTGATGGAAGATTGCTTTCATGTCATACAAATAAGGACTCCCTAATACAATACCATTGATGTCAAGTGGAACCACATCCAATTGAACTATGTCAACAAAATTTGCAGTAATTGAAAACCACAATATACATTTCTTTGAAACCTGTAGATTTGCACCCTTACAAATTTAACCTAATGGGTATGGTTTTGGATGTGGTATGGTCTCAAGGTTAAGTTTCTTGACCAAGTCTTCAGAGATTAAGTTTTCTTGTGACCCATAGTCAAACAATGTGTCAATATTGGTATGTTTGGATATGACCCTCACATGAAACAATTCTATTATTTTTTCATCATTTGCAGTGTTTATGTGATAGTTTGATGTACTAGTACTGTGTTTATTTTCAATTTATTTTCCCTTCATGTTCTTCTATCCCATGGCTGTAGTATTAGATTCATCACTTGAATCAGATCCTAAACCATGTTGAGCTGTAGTAGCAGTTTTATGTTTCCCTTTGTTATTGGGTTTCTTTGGCCTCATTTCAGGATGTAATTTCCAACAATGAGTTTCATCATGGCCTTCTTTTGAACAATTTTTACGAACCACTTTTTATCCCTCTTTCTCAACAGATGCATTCCTTTTGTTTTTACCTTTTGAGGTCTTTTCCTTGGCTTTACCCTTAAAAGGTTTCTTTCTACCCTCTTTAGAAATGTTCTTCCCTCTAGCTTCTAGATGTGTGGCCTGAACACATACTTCATCTAGACTGGTGGGGTTAAATATGAGAATAATATGTTTAAGGTAGCAATGTAAGCCTCCTAAGTACTTGAGAAAAGTATCTTGGCTCTGCAAATCCACCCATAATAAGAGAGATCCTCCTAAATTCTTGGGTGTATTATTGCACATTTTTTCCCTTTAATTGCCTAAAGCTCTGCCAGTTCATGTTTCCTTTCTGCAAATGAGATAATGGATTTAACTGTTGTTTTATAGCAATAATGAAATCTGACCATGATAGAATAATCTTACCATGTTTCTTGATCTCCTCCTTTGTCTTGGCTTCCCACCAAACAAGTGCTACACCTTCCATTCTCAATGAAGCTAATTGAGAATTTGTATCATCATCTTGAAGGTTCTGGATTCTCAAATGGACCTCCAATTGTCTAATCCAATTATCAAGATTTTCTTCATTGACTTCACCATTAAGCATTGGCAATTCAAGCTTAACATCAAGTTTTAAAAAATGACTTTTACCAGTGTTCTTTGACTTGTGTGGCTGATGTATTGAAGAAGAAGTAGAGGAGATGATGATGAGGGTGAGGATGATGGCTCTCCATTGCGTCCATTTCCTCCATGTCCCTTATTTGACTTATCTTCATCATTTTGACCTCCTGAAGATCCTTGTCCTTCCTTGTGAATTTTAGATCCTTCTCCTTCCATTATCTCATTTCATTCTTAATAAAGGATTCTAACCATCTCAGTCATGTCAAGGAATTCTTTCTTGAACACTCTTTCTTCCTCTTTGGGACCAATTTTTTCATGGATTTCTCCTTCCTCCCGAGGCATGCTTAATGGAACTTCTTCTTCCTTAGGAGTTGAACTACGTGGTGGAGATTGTGGCAATATTTCTCTCCTTTGTTGTGGTTCCTTTTGAGACCCTTCTACTTCCACTAATTTTCCTTCTCTTCTCTTGAGCTTGAGCCTTGTAAGCATCTAAAACTTGCAAACAGTTAAACAATTCTTTGCACTAAACAACACCATGGAATAAACTCTAGCTCTGAAACCAATTTGATCTGAAAAGAATGTATTAGTTTTGTTGTGGTAAGTGTATTTTTAGTTTATAAACATGTGCATACTTGTCTCATTAGTTTACTTAAGGATTGAGCTGCTTTTCCATGAATTGAAGATGATTTTAGGTGAATTAGAAGCATAAAACAAGCTTAAATAACACTGAAAAAACAGTGTAAAACAGAGAAATAAGTCACCAAATGATATTTGCACAGCAGGCATGATGAACCAGTTCACCCCTCCTCGGCTATATTTTCTGGTACAACTCCCAATGGCATGCCCATCTTTCATTATGTTCAAAATTTTGCAAATACATGTTGTTACCATCCTGCAATGGTTGTTTTCTCTACACCAATGGCTCCAGAATGCTCCAATTAGTCAAAAATGACTCTTCATTCACTCTGAATGGGCGAAATTGAGTCTCCTACTCTTTTTCCCAGTTTCACCTAGAAAAGATGCACTAAAAGTGGATAACTCCACTTAACTGGAGTTAAAATATTGAATTCTGCCACAAATGCATGCCCTCCAAATATTCCACCGAATCTAATTGAGACATTAATGTTTGCAATTGGGGTGGCCACATGCTAACCCCAAAACCTACGGTTATGCTAATAGTTGGGTAGAAATCAAGGCATAAACTATGGTCAGAACTCCGGTTGAGTTGTGGGCTTGCGATAACAGCGCAAAGGGTATTACATTTATCATTATCCATGTGACACAACGTCAGAACATTGGCGGAGAATACAGGTTAACTCTTCTTTCGAATGTTGTTAAAGTTTATGTTTAACGCCATGTGACATACCACGCGGGAACCGCTGGCGGGTTGGGACCACCGGTGGTCGCCAACCCCCAAACACATTTTTAAGTAACCTTAAATACAAGCTGCACCCTTAGGCGTTAAGTCACAATGTGCAGCTGGGGTAGTAAGAACAGTGCGTGCCCAACAGGAGGTCCATGGGTTGATTCCTGCGACCTCCAACAAAATTTTGTAGTGCAGTCTCGGGGACATGTGGTGGCCTCAGGGCCAGCCACGTGGCACCCTATAATTGGCCCTCCAAATCCCATACATCGAATAAAACAATGACACTTGTCAAACCTTGATTAGTTCTGAGGAAAGTAATATTCCTCGTAATATTCCCTTTTGATGACTGTGCATCCCTTTTTGTTGACTGTGTATCAAAGTAAAACCTCGTCAAACTGTTGCAATTTTACCTATTTGGATTTTATATCAGAATGCGATATCTCCCTCATATGACATCAGTTTTTCGAACCGTTCATGGCGCCGAAATCAGGAATACGAGATCTATGCAACCATCCTAGTTTCAACCTAATACTGTAACTTTGAATTTTGAGCAAAATTTAGGAACTCTTGATTAAACACCCCTGGTGAAAAATTAAAACAACACCTAGCCACCTCAACGATTTTTAAGGGGACAAGGTGCCTATGCCCAACCTCTAATATTACTTTATGGAAGTTGGTTTATCAAAATTACTCTTCTTTCAACTATCTTAAAAATATTTTATGAGATAATCATCTTCTTTTTCTCATTAAGAGCTTTAAAAAAATATAAATTTTATTCAAATCCAAGCTCTTGACACAAAGCTATGCCTATAAGAAGATGTTCCCTTCTTGGTTTCGTGCTATCATCCATACCATTGCCATGTGACATACATATTTCGCACATGTATCCACCATACAACACCACCTCAGTTGACATGTGGTAGTCTCTACCAACGTGTTACCATTGCACTTGACATGTTATCATCCCACTCATATTTTCATCTATGATTTCTAATTGATCCCCATTATTGTGATTTCTCGAATTTATAGCCTTTTCAATTTCATTTGAGAATTTCAAAACTTATAGAACCATCTAAATCTTGGATTTCCTTTTCCTTTTCTAGCGGCTTTCTAAAGTATTTGGATTCCCATTAATTTCAATGAGTTGACCCTCTAGATATATGGATGTCATAAATATTAAAAGTCTCATTTAAATGAAACTCTATATTTTTGGATCTCTACCATCTAGAACCTTTGTCATGCAGATGATCTCCAGGCCAACTACCACCTCGCCTCCATGTCAACAATCAAATGCTTTACAGTATAGGTCACCATCATGCCATATCATCGATAGTCAATGGGTTGAAACATTTCTCATATGAAAATCTAGATTTATAGCCTTTCCATATTCATGAAAACCTATTTCAATTGAAAAAAAAAACCCAAAATTCCTAATTTCACAAAACTAGATTTTTGAATTTTGTGATCAATATCATCTTCTATGATAGGGGAGACGTTGATTTCCACATCAACTCTTCCTCACCAAAATTCCACATCATATTTCCATGTTTTCAATCCATGCCACCAAAAATTGTCTCAATGTGACATTTCATCATGCCATGGTAGCACCTGCATAGCTATAAGATCTAAGAGTGTTCACATAAATTCAATGTAGATTACACATGGTTTTCTTTTCTAGTTATAGGTTTTAGTTTCTCAGAAAATTTCTTTATAATTTTTAAAATTCCCATACTTTCACCCCTTGATAAACCCAAATGCTTGATATTTGTCACTTGATAGATATTGATGCCCAGTCTGCATCACTTAATATATTTTCATACTTGATGGATTTTTGATTTATGCTCCTTTTGGTCCTTTCCAATAGCCCATGGCCAAGGCTCTTGTCAAATCATGTGACCGGAGACTATGGAGAAAATTATAATCCCTAAATTTCCAAAAAAAAACACTAAGATTTCAAGTATATTTATACAGATTGAAATGGATTTTGATAGGGCATAGACTATCCCAAAATAATTTTGAAGGTTCAAAAGTCTTTGATAACCTATAAATAACTCTAAAACACTATCCACAAGTAGCTTTTTTCTCTAATGAAGGAAAAGAGATGACTCGTGGCCAAATACACAACTTAACCCCACTGAATGATACTCTTCTCCTTTGGAACTACAAATTTCACACATGGAACTCCAACCTCTTATAAATAGAGAAGACACAACTTTGGCTTATCTCTTGAGACAATGGGGTCCCCAATATGCAAATAACATTAAGCCTTTTTATCATCAAACAAGGATACAACACAATTGTTCCATCCCACAATTGGCCTACCCTAGGCCATGCATACTAACATAGTAGATGAAGATCCTAGAGCTCATTACAACGTTTTATTTCTTTTTCCACAACACAATATACTTCAAAATATTATAGGAGAACATACTTTAAGAATTTATTCTACATATAGAGTTCATTCTCATAAGTATTTACAACTAGTAGTCAAACACACTTAAGAAATGTTTCTAGCTCATCATTCATACATATTTAGTAGCTCAACATGAAAACATTCATAAAAAATAGTACCATTTCATTAAATAATAATAAATACACTTATCTTTGTGGGTTAAGCTTTTCTAAACATTGAATAAGCGAGAGCCACATTCCACCAAACCATGGGTTTAGCTACACTACGATTTTGTTGTAGTGGGACACCACCGAGGTAGATTCGATGCCTTAAGGGGAAGAATCACTTAGGGACTAACCAAGATAGATCCATCTAAAGCACAGATCTAACATTAGTCGAGAGGGATCAATTTTTTTTTGTTACGAACTTATTTTAGAGCGCAAAAAATAATGTGTAATTTTTAACTTTTTAAATTGCATTTTTTGAATTTTATAGAGATTACATAATATGTGTATTGAGTGATTTTATATTAGTTCATGTTAAAATATTTTACTCATAACTCACGTTGGATGTTTTATCTCTATAAAATTATATCTTTGTATTTTATTACTAGAAGAGTGAAAGTGAAATATCAACAACTGAGTTAATTGTTTCATTAATTGTTTCATTAATTATTTATTTATATGGTTATTTAATTTTTGTTTTTTTTTTTCCGACATGAAAAAAAAATATTTTTATTATTTCTTTTAGGACATGACATACTTACACATGTCCCTCATACTAGATTGTATAATGAGCCTCTCGGCTCAACAAGGTTTAAGTCAGGGTAAAGTAATTGAAGGGCACTCTCTTTCACACAAATAAATCAATATTTCTCCTTTCAACCATTGAGACAAAGATTTTTAATGATTGTAATATTTCCATAATGGGCCTAGTTCATAGCATAAAAGGAATTTTGTCTCTAATCCAACAATTACATGTTAATTTCCTATTCTTAGTTCCTTTTTTCCTTAGTTTAGACAAGTTAATAATAATTTATCTTAACCCTCTAGCTCATGCTAATGTCTTCAACAATTGACTCTTATATATTGTAGGTAATTCACAACGCCATATGGGTTTCTATGTTTTACAAAGGGTTTTTGCCACGTTTTTTTTGGAATCACAATATTAGAACCATTGTGTGTCTTTGTTTCTTTCCATGGTTTTCTACTTTGCATGCACTTCTTTGTTCTCCCTGTTGCCAACCATGCCATAATTCTCTACAACCATTATTCATTCAAATAAAATCGGAATCTACTTGTATGAGAATTAAAGGACCTAATATTGCACTATGTGGTCAATTTAGAAGTCTCCAAATGGGTACATTTTCCATACCTTTGGAGAAATTAAATACAAATCCCATTCCTTCTCATAATTACTCGTAGTTGGGTTGTTTAATTACTAAATCTGAAATATGGTAAATAAGTAAAATTGGACATTAAATTTATGATCAACATGAAGTTTTCCAACCCTCCCTTACAGATTTGTTTGAGGAACCGACATCCATGTTAGATACCATCTTCTTTAGGTTTTTAAAATCTATTAAATGAATGAAGATTACATCAAATAAAGTTTGTTTTTTTTTAATGTTGTTCACAGACCCTGAAGATTGGTGACCATTACATCCATGGAATATTTTTTGTAGACAGATCCATCCAAAGGGATCACTTCTTTCCAACTCAACTACAGACGTTGACCATGAGAGCGTCGAGAGAATTTCACATGTGACCTTTCAATATCAATGATACTTTTAATAATGGGGACTCGACCAATTGAGCTAACCTTCGAGGCCTCAAGTATAGTTTGTTAAGGTATATGTGCTAGCCATTTTCAACTTCATAAGTCTTAATTACAATTAGAAAATAATTGGTTTTATAAGGGGTGTTATGATGACTACTTGTCCTATTCGTTGTCAAGTAAATTATTTATCATTTACTATTTTACAACAAATGTTTCACTATGACTTGAAAAACCCCTTGGTTGACTACATATATTTCTAGTCCATATTGGTACTTACACTTCATACCTCAATCATGAAAATATCATCAAATTATAAAATTTCATATAAGGAAAAAACCATCTACAAGTATACCTGGGTAACTAGCTATTATCTAGACAAATCTCATTCCGTAGAAAAAACGGATCTCCCAAGACTTGGAAACCAAGCCTAGTAACAATCAAATAAATAAATGAAAGGATTCCCTAATTTATAATTAAATCACATATATGGAAAGGATGAAAAGCTTGTACCTTTTTATGAAATTCTCATTGGTGACGCTTGTTTTTTTCCTTTGTAGCTTTCAACCTTTCTCCCTTGATGCTTCAAGAGAAAACCTACAAGAAAAAAACCAAACAAGAGATCAAAGCACAAAATATATCAAATATTGAATTGTAAGCCATGTTAGAGGTCAAGGATCCTTACAATAAACATTAAAACTTATTCACATGGGAAGAAACAAGTATTTTTATTAATGATAAAGAGCAGGGGATTTAGAACCATGCGCCTTGATGTTGGAATATCCACTCAACAATCTCAAAACCTCATTTTCAAAATAATCCTTAAATCTTAATCTCAAATGGGCACCATACGAGCATGAGTTAAGTGCTAAAAAGTTCAACCAATTATCCATTTAGTAGCATTGTATTTATAGTAGATAAGAGGGAGGGTTGAGATCGACATCTCATGGGAGGAGATCCACATAAGGCAAGGCATTTACTTAATTGTCGATTCTTCAACATAGTTATGGTCTTATTATGAGGGTTGTTCTTCATCAATATAATCAATTAAGCATATATCTCTAGAAGGGAACATCCTCATGCGCAAATACTTGTAGAAATAATTTCCACTTTTATCCTAAACTCCTAATCAAGGATTGATGCATTTCGCTTCAATGTCTACGCTCCTCATAAATCAGGGATTTCATTGTGATTTAATTTTAATTTTTATAAGATTTGAGATTTTTATCTTTTTATAAACATAAAACCACACTAATTTTAATTTAAAAGCTATTTTTTATATAATAAAGAGATAGGTTATAAGCTATTTCTTATATAACAAGGAAATAGGTTATTATCTGATCATTATAAAAAGGTTATTACTTTATAATTTTGAAAATAGTGGGTGGTAAAAAAAATTCCAAAAAAATTATATTTTTATTTATTTTAATTCAAAATATCTATAATGTCACTTATTTTTTTTCATGAAAAGTTTACATAATACCAAAAAGACATAAACTGATAGTTAAAATTCCACAGCAAGATTTCATATTTAATGATAGTATGACCAATTTGTGCTAACGTTCACATAGAGAACACAATGATCTTGGACACTAAGGTGGCCATCTAGTGGATACAAAGAGAAAACAAGAGCATAATAAGTTGAGGATTAGAATGTGTGGAGGAAGCTCTATTTTATTTCCACTTGTAAAGTGCTAAGTCATATCCACTAGATTGAAATAGACACACCTTCATATTCACCCCTATCAATTTATACTTGTGATTTTTTTTCTTTTACTTTTTAATGGTAAAATTCCAAAGTGGTCTCGCTTAGTTTGCGTTTGTGCGTGGGATAATCAATTTATACATGTGCTTATTTTATTACTTTTAATAATAAAAGTTATTGTAATTTAATTCTGAATATTAATGAGATAGTTATTTTTAAGGTATATTAATTATTTATTTATATTTAAGGAAAATTAAATTATTTTAAATAATTTTTGGAATTAAGTGAACAGATTTTGATTTATGTCCCGAACAAAAAATAGGCTCTGGGAAATTACTATTTTTTTCTATGTTTAACCAATATAAATTTTTAAATAGTTAGAATCAATTTTAAATATTTTTTATAAAACAAAGAGATAGGTTATAAGCTATTTTTTATATAACAAGGAAATGAGATATATTGTATGATCATTATAAAAAGGTTATTACTTTATAATTTTGAAAATAGTGGGTGGTAAAAAAAATCAAAACCAAAAAAGAATTGAATCTCAACATTCCAAGAAATTTTTATGTGATATTTGATTTAGAAAAATTTTTGGTAAAAAGAAAAAACATCTAGCAATTAAACTACTACTTAATCTACCAAAATATATAATTGAATCATGATTCCTAATTATTTATGTCATGAAATGGGACTTCTCTGAAACAATTTCCCTAAAATAGTTGTTTATCAAGATCTTAAAGAAATGTTGGAGCTTTATTTATTTCGAAAAGGGCTCAAAGAAATAAAAAAAATTCTAGTTTATTTAGTGTTGATGTTTAATAATGACATGGTTTACTTATCTAAAGTTCTTTTTTAAATTTAACAATAATTATTGACATTTTTTTATATAAAAAATTGCAGAGTATTGACATTCTCTTGATATGGGATTTTGTTCCCACTATACTCTCCTACACCTTTGAATCACGTAGCTTGTACACAAACTAGCCTTCATTATTATTTACTCATTCTATAGATGTTTTAAACTCAATTTATAGATGTTACAAGTGCTCACTTTGACTGCAACCTACTTATAATAAAAGAGTGTCAAATCTTGTATATGAATATTTGGACTACTGAACAGTTAGTTGGATGATTGGCCAACTTGATAATATGTAGAAATTTAATCATGGTAATTGGTTACAAACACCTGGACTATGTACAATCTACTTTTTGTACCTTTTCATCACTTTGTAAATTTTAATGTGCCCCCCTACCCCCTCTATAGATATAGCTATGGTATACAATGGCTAATTAAAATATCATTTTCCATACCTTAATTTCAAAGGAACTTCACATAGTAACCAAACTTGACTAGAGATGCTTATGAGCCTATTCTTATATTCGAATGAGCATATCTTTCTCAAGTGTCCTTTTTTTCCACTTTTCTTTTCCTTCTCATTATTAGCAAGGAGCTTGATGTTTTTTTTTATTTGATGTACTAGATGAGGGAGTTCGTGGATGCATTTTATATGCTTATTGGGTGCAAAGGGTTTCCTTTCCTTCATTTTCTCTCTTCATATTTGTCATTGATTGATTCTTGTCTCAGCGTGATACTTCCTCCATTTCTGAAATGTCATATAGTAAAGTGTGGGATGTGGAGGGAGTAGGAAGGGGATATGATACCATCATTACTATGCCATTGTTATGGGAAATTTATGTTAATGTAACTTTTTTCTTAACTTTAATCTCCTGGTACTGTAAAAACTCAAATTTTGATTGTATTTAATTGTCCATATATAAACTTGATTATTTCCTTCCACATTTCCGTAATCCTCCTTTCGGCATTCCTTTACATCTCTCGGTTCAATTTATAGTTAGTATGTTTAGTGTTTTTCCAACCTCTTTATTGAATATTATTTTATTAGTATTTATTTTTGCAAGGAATTATAGTGATTATTAATTCAAGTCATTTTCATGTTCATAACCAAAATTTTCAAGACTTTTTTTTTTTTACGATTTTCGGGACTATAGTAATTAGTAATTTGGGTCCTACATGGTCTCTCTATGCATAACATGTTACCATCCCACACTTTTATATTCATGGGATATCATTAACACATTCTTTGAGATCCTTGGTTATCAGCCAAATTCCTATTCTCGTAATTTTCTCGCTAAAAAGTTATGTATTTTTTTCAAAGTAATCAATGACGAAATTATTTCCATAGTAAGAGGTGCTTATGTTCCTCATTTTCCTATTTTCAAATAAGTGTAGGCTCACATTCATTCTTTATTTTTGATTTACCAACACAAAGGGCTTAGTCTTGCGTAGTATGCGTGTTGATTTATCATACCAACGGAGTTGGTTGGTAGAAAATGACATTGATCCCAATAGTTTCTATGGTTGGTTGATATTGACCACTAGGTATGCACAAGGGACAACCAATCTGTTTCTATCGAGGGAGCATATTTTCCTTGATTAATGGAAAATGGAAATTCAAAAGACTCAAAATAATTATTCATCCCAGGAAACTACTCTACAATGTTGAATCCATGCCTTTGGGCATTCTTTCATGGGTGTATTTTGTACATAAAAAGGGCTTCACATTGGACTTCCTAGGTGTATACCTGCCACAACCCACTAGACCTTTGTGAGTGGGATGAATATTTTCTAGATTGAGTTAAAGTAATTCTCTTGCTAGCATAGTCGGATAGGAAATTCATGCTTGTTATGGATATGAATAGATCAATATTCTAGTCCTCGTCTTGGGAAAGGAAGTCAAATTTCATCAAATCCCAGGACTATGGAGAAGGTTTTTTCAAAAGAATAACTTCTATTTTGGTAGTTTTTGTGGCCACATGTGGATGGTAGCATAGAATTTATCTATTCATATTATCCACCAAAGAGAGAAAATGCATGTATCCCTCTTTGGTGATGACACAGGTTTTAATTTTCCCATGACAAATTAGAGGCTAGTCAAATCTATTTTCTGCTCCTCGCATACATCATGCACATTTAGAGTTAAAAATAAGTTGTACTTCTCGACACACTTAAAAAAGGAGGTTAGTACACTCTCACCTATACTAGAAAAAATTGGAAGTTGGTGCTGAAAAATAGTCATGTAAGTTTCTCTATCTTACTTATATCAAAATGAAACATTCTCCATTGAATGATCACCAAGCACCAATAGTTGGATAGGCGAAAATAGATCTGCCATCAGACTCTACAAGGAAAGTTCTAGTATGTTTTGGAAAAAAAGAAGAAGCATCACTAGGTTTTTGTTTTTTCCAATTCGTGGGTTTAGCTGAAGGGGAAGGTTGTGAGTTTGAATCATGTGGATTTAATTAACTGAAAATCCCTGCAATTTTTGGCACAACACAAACATCATAATTCATGGGTTCGAGATGTCTAGAGTTCTTGCCCCATGATGGGTAAGTTTTTTTTGAGAGGCAGGGTCCACCCATCCAAGATACTTGAATATCCCAATAATATTAAGGTTATATTAGTAGTGGTATGAGCTTAAATCAATGAGGTTATGGCTTCTACCAATCCAATTTGACACATATAATATGATTAAGACAACCATTTCCCCCATATAGACAAGTTATCATGATGCAATGTTTAGTGGCATGGTTCAGGATGTCATGCTATGTTATGGAAAGGGAATGGTGAGGCACATGGCCCTCATATGAGGGTCCACATGGTCCATCAAGTCATTTCATTTTTTTTATTCCACATGTCATGTTTAAAAAACAATTTAATCACTTTTTTGATGATAATTGTTCTAGAATTTCTTATATGATCATGTCAGTTGGAATGGAAAACAAGCGTGAAAGGGCCAGCAAAAGAGATCCAATTTACAACGAGAATATTTGAATTTGTAGCTTGTCTCTTGTTTCTACCTTGCTTCTTTCATTGAGGTAAGAGCCTACATGTTGCATTGAATGTATGGAACATGAGCTGATGTAATATTTTGTTTTGTTTCTACTTTGACTACTAGAAATCCATTAAGGTGAGCATTTAATATGAAAATATATAAATGATAAAACAATCCTAAAGTCCTAATAATATGAATATGGGATGAAAAACTCCTTAGAGTGGTCGGTCTTATGCCCAACAGGATTATAAATATGCAGACTACGCACATTTGGGAGTCCCTCCAGCTAAATCTTTCATATCCTAACAAGTTACAAAGTAGTGACAGGATGGGAGACAACAATGTTGTGGTTTTTATATACATAGGTAAGTTGTGGGATGCATTCCCTTCCAAATGCTTCATTTCATTATCTTTCATTATTATAGTAGCACATAAGTTGTCTATTGGTATGCAATGTATTTAAGGATATAATTATTTATGCTGCAAAAATATGGTCTAAATCCCAAAGTTTTAATCACAACCACATGATACATATGCCATCCCATTAGGAATAAATTTATCGGGAAGGGGAGTTATTTAATTAAGCAAATTGCAACACGTATGTTTTGTCTTATCCATATCATGTCTCATTGATGTTTCATTTCTTGCAGATATGCATATAGCATGTCCCTTTTGAGATCAAGGTTTGAATTGACAAGAAATTCTTGTCTTTAAGAGAAATATGCTCGTTTAGTTGAGATTTACTATTTATAAAATCACGAATTGGGTTATGTTCAAATATTTTCCAGCAAGTAGTACTTCAAGCCTTTATCACACAAAATTTTAGTTAGATTTTCTTTTTTTGAAATGCATAAATTGAACTCTGCATTAAATACATTCTAGGCAAGAAGATTTAAATTTGGCCTTATACACTCACATATCACCACCCTGCCATCAAAAATATATTGCATTAGATTTCTTAATATGATACTAAAAAACTAGGCTCTCTCAAGTAATGAAATTGATTAAGCACCCAAAAAAACCTTCAAATGCTCTCGAATGTCTAGTGGTGAGTACTTATAGGAAAAATATAGTAGGGCGGAAATGTGAAGCTGGGTTACACTTTTGTGAGAATCGGGGGCGGAATTTTTTTTTCGGAAATAGTTCGGCCGAACTCGTTCTTTCATTTAGATTGAAAGCACACTAACGGCGTGGGCAAATAGAATTTTTGCCGAAGATGGGAAAACCGGCAACAAAAGTTCGGCCGAACTTTGAGTTCGGACAAACTTTTACTCTTAAAATAGTTCGGTTGAACTAGTTCTTATAAATATATCGCTCGCGAAGTTCATTTTTTTACCACGTCTTTGTTTCTTTGCTTTGTTTCTTCGCGCGTTTTTGTGTTTCTGTGCTACTGCTGGTCTAGGGCTGCTTCTGTCTGCTCTGTTGGTGATTATCTGCGGTGACTTCAAGCGATCAAACTACCAGGTTTTTCTCCTCCTACTCCTCCTGTGCAAGTCTAATACCAAGTATTTCATCCATGCTACAAGTCTACACCCAGTTTTGAACCTGCACCCATGCAACATGTTGTTAGATTTCGTTATATGCACTCTAATTGTGTCCTTTTTTTGCCAATTATGAAGACACCAGATACCTTGAATGTTGCTTGTTTCTTAGCTTCAAAATTAATTTCATTTTAAACATATGTTACGCAACATGATACATTGAAATCTGCATGAATTATTTATTACCAATTATGGTGACAATCACCAAGTTCCATTAGTACTAATTAGGCCTAGTGCATGTCATGCCAAGTCCAAAATGTTATTTTTTTTCATATAAATTGTGAAAGCAGTGATGTTGTGACATATAAGTGAAAGTAGGTTAGATGGGTCGAGGTAATGAGCCCCTATCGTGAAAGACGGTTCTTGGGGGTGAAGCCTTCTTGAAAGACGGGTCTTGTCGGGGGTAGAGCGGGATTGAGGTTAGATGGAAAATGAACTAAAAGTAAAGGTTGCTTGAGCAAAGGCATCTAGAAAAATAGCATTATTTTGAGTTACAGAGATATTTTCCTTTTTCTGGAAGAACAAATAGAGCTTACCACTTACCATTATTTATCAAGTTTCAACACTTACCCGTTACCACCGGCTACTCGAAAATAATTAGAGTTCACTCTTCTTTAGCCAGATTTTCCAACCTTTTCATTCACAATTCTACCTACCGGGCAAAGCACCAGCCTGGTTCTTCCATCATCCAATGAACTGAAATGAATCACGTAGAGAAGGCAAGGCTAGGAAAATGAGACCAAGATCAAAAATTTGTTTTCGACAACTTTGGTATCACTAATGTCTTGCTTGTTAAGATGATGCTTGGATTCCTAAGTCAGTCCCACATATTTGAGGGCACTGTTGAAAAAATAACCTTTGTTGAAATGAGAAAAGCTCGTTGAAACATAAAATTTCCACTTTATGACCTCTCTTAAATCACATGTTCCAGGAAACAACTGTTTCTCGGTCTCCTCTTCCGGTTCTCCACCACTTGGTGGCTGCCACCTTGCTAGAAGAAGCCTCACTGGACTGTTGTCCACTCTTTTTTTGATCGGCGCTGCCATGCAAGCTCACCTCTCTTGCGGCCCTGAATCGCACTCCACTTCCCTTCCACATGTAAGAAGTAACCCTAGGCTTCATGGGAGTCCATTATATTTGGGGGTTGACTTGCGTATATAGGGATTTCCTTTTCTATGTTAACTTTGGAATGTTACTACAAATTCACCTTTTGGAATTATTGGTTTTAATTTGAGTTTATTGGTGTCATGTAGAAGTCAAGGTACTCATTCCTATAGAAATTTTATCTTTACAACCAAGTGGGAACGAGAAACCCCAAAATTCCAAACAAAGCATCTATGCTGTTAATTATGCTTTAAATTTCATTACCTTTTGCTGTAAGTTGTATGTTGAATTTCTGGTAGTATGATATGCGTTCGGTTGCTGCAGTTGTTACTGTTCCTATGGATCCATAAATTTCATCTGCTCTAGCTGATTCTCGCCTTGTGCATGGAAGTTTACCACCACTGTTGAGCTTATGCCGTTACTGAGCCTTCTCTCGATTCCTCAACGCTGGAATGATTGAACTAGAATGATATACTGCTGTAATGTGACTACATATTGTCTTTTATACTGTTGTAATGTATTTCTGTATGAGACATAATCTAATATTTTATACTTGATAACCTGTTATGGGTATATGTATATGAACTATTATCAATATATGAAACAGGGTTTTTTCTCCTTTGAAAAAAGAGTAGAAATCATTCTAAATTCACATATGTTCAATGGTGTCACTGTTTCACTTCTGATATTGTTGCTTACCTTTATCAATAGGTGGAACTCTGCTGGGAGGCCTCTCTATTTTTTGACTCTATGCTCATACTGTCAAAGGCCGTTATATGTTATATGGGCTAGACTGTATAGTTATTAGACTACATATCTTCGTAATATTCTGCAAATAGTATGATGGAAACCAAACATAATAATGTATTAGGACATGCTCCTTTAACTTGCAAATAGTATGGTCGAAATGTGGATCTCATGACTCTTCATGATTAATGCTTCTAGAAAGCAAACATAATTTAATGTATTAGGACATGCTCCTTTAGGCTTGGTGGAATTACCTTTGCTTTTTATTTCTCTCTTACACACACACATATATATATATATATATATGAAGAGATGATCCCATTTTATTTTTAATTCATAGATAAAATTCTATTTAAATACAAGATTTATCATAATGTACAACGATTCATTCCATATTATTCATAAATTTTTTCAAATGATGAACCTAGTTAATGCTTCTTCTTCATGAAGAAGACTACTTAATCTTACAATTTGAATTTGATGATGGTCCTTTCTTATCTTTCTTGACTACTTCAAATTATTTACACAATCATATGCTTCTTGTTACTCTTTTTGTTTCTTCCTTATATTGTATTCTCCCCCTTAGATATTGTGTAATCTCCCACATAGATATTGCACTCAATTTTGATGGTCCTTTGTTATCTTTCTTGACTACTTCAAATTATCAAATTATTGACACAATCATACAGATATTGCACTCAATTTTGATGGTCCTTTTTTATCTTTATTTACTTCAAATTATTTACACTTGATCATATAGATATCATATAGATATTGCACTCAATTTTGATGGTCATTTGTTATCTTTCTTGACTACTTAAAATTATTGACACTTGATCATATAGATATTGCACTCAATTTTGATGGTCCTTTGTTATCTTTCCTGACTACTTAAAATTATTGACACAATCATATGCTTTTTGTTACTCTTTTTATTCTTTCCTTATATCTATTCTCCCCGTTTTATATTATGTACTCTCCCATATAGATATTGCACTGTTACTCTTTTTATTCCTTCCTTATATCTATTCTCCCCCTTATATATTATGTACTCTCCCACATAGATATTGCACTCAATTTCATAGGATTTTCTTTTGAAGTCAGATATATTGTATTCTCCCCCTTGGATATTTTGTACTCTCCCACATAGATATTGCACTAAATTTCATAGGCTCTTCCTTTGAAGTCAAATAAGTGACAATAATTTACAAGAACTATCAGTAATTTGTTTCTCACATGTTCAAATGTTTCTCTAACAAGATAATTTACAAGAAATATTCCTAATTTGTTTCTCACATATATTCAAATGCTTCTCTAACAAGAGGCTTTGTGGGTATGTATTCCATCTTCACTATTTTCTCAAAGACTTGTTGTGTGAGGAAGTGGTACTTTATGATGATATGTAAATAGTGATTGAAGGAAGTAGAATATTTTATTTTTGAAATTATTATTACACTTCTATTAAAACACTTAATAGATATATAGATTTACCTTAATATCTTGTATAGCCTATTTCATCCAAAACACTCAAAAATAAAGTTACCTTACCTTAATATCTTGTAGAGCCCATTTCATCCAAAACACTCAAAACGAAGTAACTACTATGTACATTCAACTTCTACTCACTCAAAAAGAAATTTACCTTAATATCTTGTAGAGCTGATTTCATCCAAAACACTAAAAAAGAAGTAACTACTAGATGTATTCCATTTATACTCTAGATATAGAAATTAATGACTCTTTCTTGCTTAACCATTAAACCAAAGACTCTTCTAAGTAGAATTATACATTATCCACTTGTACTTCTCACAAGCCTAGTTGAATCTCTATATTTTGTCAATGTAAATTTCTCACAAGTAAATTTTTCAATGTAAATTTCTTAACTTCTACAAGTTTTATAGGTAGCGTCTGTAATGGGCCAGGTAGCCTCTGGATCTCATCTTTTATGAAAGGTGACATATGTAGTAAATTCCCTTATATTCAATCTCTAGAATAGATCTAAATAGAAGTTCTTAATTTTAATATCCATAAAACACAACCACTTTTGAGGTAAACTGTGTACATTTGTTCTGTGGTGTCATTGTTTCACTTCTGATATTATGTTGCTTACCTTGATGAATAGGTGGAACTTTTCTGAGAGGCCTCTCTATTTTTTGACACTTTTCTCATGCTATCAAAGGTCGTTATATGTTATATGGGAAATACTGTATGTTATATGGGCTATACTATATAGTTATTAGACTATATATCTTCATATAGAAGTTGCAAATAGTATGATGGGAACCGAACATAATAATGCATTAGGACATCACAGCTTGCTAATTAGTTATTAGACTACATATCTTCATATAGAACTTGCGAATAACATGATGGAAATGTGAACTAATTAGTTATTAGACTACATATCTTCATATAGAACTTGAAAATAGCATGATGGAAATGTGAAATTGCAAATAGTATGATGGAAATGTAGATCTCAAAGAAAAGTCATGATTAATGCTTCTAGAAACCAAACATAATAATGTATTAGGACATGATCCTCTAAATTTCAAATAGTATTGTTGAAATGTGGATCTCATGACTCTTTATGATTAATGCTTCTATAAACCAAACACAATTTAATGTATTAGGACATGCTCCTTTAGGCTTGGTGGAATTACCTTTGCTTTTTATTTCTCTCTTATAGACACATATATATATATATATGAAGAGATGATCCCATTTTCTTTTTTATTCATAAATAGAATGTCATCTAAATACAAGATTTATCATAATGTACAACGATTCATTCCATATTATTCATAAATTTTTTTCGTTAAAAAATGAACCCTTTAAATGATGAACCTAGTTAATGCTTATTCTTCATGAAGAAGACTACTTGATCTTTCAATTTGAATTTGATGATGGTCCTTTGTTATCTTTCTTGACTGCTTCAAATTATTGACACAATCATATGCTTCTTGTTACTCTTTTTATTCCTTCCTTATATTGTATTCTCCCCCTTAGATATTGTGTACTCTCCCACATAGATATTGCACTCAATTTTGATGGTCCTTTGTTATCTTTCTTGACTACTTCAAATTATCAAATTATTGACACAATCATATAGATATTGCACTCAATTTTTATGGTCCTTTGTTATCTTTCTTTACTTCAAATTATTAACACTTAATCATATAGATATCATATAGATATTGCACTGAATTTTGATAGTCCTTTGTTATCTTTCTTGACTACTTCAAATTATTGACACGGTCATATGCTTTTTGTTACTCTTTTTATTCCTTCCTTATATCTATTCTCCCCCTTAGATATTGTGTACTCTCCCACATAGATATTGCACTCAATTTCATAGGCTCTTCTTTTGAAGTCAAATATATTGTATTCCCCCCCTTAGATATTGTGTACTCTCCCACATAGATATTGCACTCAATTTCATAAGCTCTTCTTTTGAAGTCAAATAAGTGACAATAATTTACAAGAACTATCCCTAATTTGTTTCTCACATGTTCAAATGGTTCTCTAACAAGATAATATACAAGAACTATTCCTAATTTGTTTCTCACATATTCAAATGCTTCTCTAACAAGAGGCTTTTTGGGTATGTATTCCATCTTCACTATTTTCTCAAAGACTTGTTGTGTGAGGAAGTGGTACTTTATGATGATATGTAAATAGTGATTGAAGGAAGTAGAATATTTTATTTTTAAAATTATTATTACACTTCTATTGAAACACTTAATAGATATATAGATTTACCTTAATATCTTGTAGAGCCCATTTCATCCAAAACACTCAAAAATAAATTTACCTTACCTTAATATATTGTAGAGCCCATTTCATCCAAAACACTCAAAAAGAAGTAACTACTATGTATTCCACTTCTACTCACTCAAAAGGAAATTTACCTTAATATCTTGTAGAGCCCATTTCATCCAAAACACTCAAAAAGAAATAACTACTATGTATTACACTTATACTCTAGATAGAGAAAGCAACGACTCTTTCTTGCTTAAAAATTAAACCAAAGACTCTTCTAAGTAGAATTATACATTTTCCACTTGTAATTTTCACAAGCCTAGTTGAATCTCTATATGTTGTCAATGTAAATTTCTCACAAGTAAATTTGTCAATGTAAATTTCTTAACTTCTACAAGTTCTATAGGCAAAGTTTGTAAAGGGCCAGGTAGCCTCTGGATCTCATATTTTATGAAAGGTGACATATCTAGTAAATGCCCCTACAGTCAATCTTTGGAATAGATCTAAATAGAAGTTCTTCATTTTAATATCCATAAAACACAACCACTTTAAGGTAAACTGTGTACATGTGTCATTTCTCCCACAAACTAAAGGCTTCCTCCCATTAATTTTTGATGTGAATTCTAGACCATAAAATTTTTAAGTCAAACTTTAAGATAAACCATGCACATGTCATTTACCTCATGATCTTGTGTCATTTTCCTATATTTATATATATATATATATATATATATATATATATATATATATATATATATATATATATATATATATATATTTATTTATTTATTTTTCAGGGATAAGAAAACCATTAAATATGGTTGAAAAATGGAAATTATGCATAGAAGTTTCTTGCTATCCCAATCTAGGGAAAGAAGTGATTACATATGTGCTTTCCAATATTGCGACTAGTAAAGTCGTCCAAAGGAAAATGAATATACCGAGAAGAACAACAAACAACGAGGCATATTATATTGGATTGATAGAAGGCTTAGGAACAACGATGGAGTATGGATCAAATGCAATTGTAGTTTTCACCAATTCTAGACTTGTGTGCGACCAGATGAATGGCGTGTGCCAAGTTAAGAAGGAGAGGCTGAAAGAATTGCATGGAATAGAAAACAATATTGTTAGCCAATTTCAATTTTTTAGTATAAGGCATTGTACAAATGTGAATAAGATGTCTGCTGATCTATTGCGTGGGGCAATGCCAATTCATGATTCATCTATAAAAGATGAATTAGAATTATACAGAGCAATTCCAATGCAAGATTCATCTCTCAAAGATGAATTTGATTTGAGATTCTCTTCTTCAAAAATTCAAGATTCATCTCTCAGAGATGAATTAGTGTTGAGAAGCTCTCCTTCAAAATTTATTGATGGACATTGTAACATATCTTGGATATGTGTGTGTTGTGTACTTATAAATACTTATTTTTTAATGACCATGTTCTTTTTTCAATTATATACCAAGTGTACTCCCACAACACCATGTAAAATGCAACTTGGTGAAATTCACATTTGCAACAAGTGGTGAGCTTCACATTTTTATAAAATTAAAATGCGGGGACTTCAACAAATTTTTATTTAAACGGAGTTTGTTTAAATGTAGTTTCACTTCTTTTTTAATGACCATGTGTTTTTTTCAATTTTATACCAAGTGTGCTCCCACCATGTAAAGCGCAATTTGGTGAACTTATCATTTTTATAATTTTGTTTTTTGCTTAAATTGAGTTTCACACATCAATTAGTGCTTTGAAAGTTGTGTTCTACATAATTTGTGTACACTAAATTACAAATTGATTTTCTAAAATTGATTTTGTGTAAATGTCCACCAATGGATATATATATCATGGAGGATGAATGATGAAGATCAACAAAATCCCATATGGGGGATCAAGGATCGGGGGATGTTCATGGTATTTAAATATAATCTTAAATATCCATACATGTGTGTACATATGGAATTGATTTTTTATCAACTTTGTGAGTTAAATTAGTTGTTAATAAGTTTCATTTTTCATTTTTTATGAGCTAAGAAGAGAAGGGTCTCTACTCCATCCATGGAGCGTGCCCATGGTTCACCCAGTCGTGGTATGGTTCACGCAATTTAATCAATGAATATGTACATGTATTTATATGTACACATGAATGTATTTTCAATTGATTATTTCCATTATCATCAAGTAGCCTCGCAAATATATGAAATGTTTTACAGGGGACCAACAAAAGGTTGTACAACTCCGTATCCGATTGGAAGCAAGGTTCATGGTGCTATCACTTCTAATAGTGTGTTTCAAAGTATTTTTGTATTGAATGCATGTGTATTTATTTGAACATTATGAAATGTCTAGAGTCCTTTAATTACATTCCTATTGGAATACTTGTATTTAGAGAAGAAAGTACCCATCTATCTGTCATAACCAATAGTCAAAATTAGACTACTACAAAATTAATAGAATTCAAAACAAACTATAGAGCCATGCAATAAGAATATATTGTTTTAGGCTTGTGTGACTTTCTTGTGAAATATACAAAAATATTTTATTAATTTTAATATTAGAATGAAAAATTAAAAGTGACACCTAGGTATTTCTTGTAATAGCTACTTAGTGCAATTAGAATTTACTGGTTCTCCAAATGGAAATAAGAACAATCTAAAAACAAAATACAAGTTCTATCACTTTTAATAGAGTGTAGCTACAATTACCTCGATAACTGAAATAGTACAAGCAATTGAAAACTTTTTATTTCACTTAACAATGTCAAGATTCATTTCCTGAAAGATCTATTGCTATTTTAGCTACAATTTTCCCAAATGAGGGATTTTATATAGTTAATTAATGTATAATTTTCTCTAGTAAAATAATCAAAGTAGAAATAGAATGGAAGTTTCTAATACAACTACTTCTAATACATTTTTTTTTCTAAACTCATCCTAGCAATATGCTGC
Organism: Pinus albicaulis; assembly: GCA_034641835.2. Classification (NCBI taxonomy): domain Eukaryota; kingdom Viridiplantae; phylum Streptophyta; class Pinopsida; order Pinales; family Pinaceae; genus Pinus; species Pinus albicaulis. Next base: position 261,831,749 of record CM076582.1, on the reverse strand, counting down.
AAAAAATAATCAGACATTTTGATACGCCTACATCTACTACTTGCATAGGTGATGTTGTTGCCTTAGCTACTTATTGATTGGCTTGAGCATGTTTGAGATTTTTTTTCTACAATCTTGTATTAAGCTTCTTCTCGTGTTCTAGATGTCAAGAAAATTTCATGATATCAATAGACAAATCCTAAGTAGTATATGAAAAATGTGTTTTCTTTCAAAACAAATAATAATTCAAATTCAATTATATTAGAATTGAGCATTTAAAACAAGTCTCTACCCAAAAATCCTAATATTATTTCCACAAGAGAAAGAAATCAAGTACAGTTGTTGATAGAAGTGAAAAAGCATTAGAGAGTTGGTTCTACACTCTTTTTTTTTTGCCAACGATTTAATCCCAATTACATGAACATTTCAATACATAAACACAGGATGTTTTTTACACCAATATCCTCACACTATCCTCTTCTATATATGATAATGAGTTTAATCTATGGAATTCATTCTTATTTGTATTCTTCATTATCATTGACATCATAGGATGACTTGTCAGTTTGCCTTGGGTTGGTGCTTTTCGCCTTTAGTTGTGATTTCATATTCAATAATGTTTGTGAAAGAACATATTGAATGGTGAAATTTAGTATTGCAATATACAAAATGGGCCTTTTAAGTGATCATATCTCCCACAAAATTTTTTCTCAAAAATAAGATAAGTCACCAAAGGTTTCAAAGTAGGCCATGCTCCATGATATGGATCATTAGTTTGACTTGCACATATACATGTTATCCTTCTAGGATGGATTTCATTTTCACTCTACCTTCTCGACCACATCACAGTAACACTAGAGAAATTTTGAGGTAAAAAATGGACCTCAAAGAAAAAATGTAAAATCAAAATCAACCTTATAATAACCAATAGGATTCAAGGTGATGATGTCAACCGTGGGGGATGATTCACCATTTTTGGAGTAAAAAAGTAAAAAGATTTAAAAAAAATACTTTTCAACCCGTATTTTCAACTTGCCTCCCTACGATTTTACTCAAATTTCGAGCAGGATCACTTGTTGGATGTAGAATTAATTCATCATCGTTGCATACTTTCAATGAACCTTGATACAAGAAAAATGAGAAATACATGAAAAAATGTTATTGCAATCGGAATTTTTTATGTATTTCTCATTTTTCGTGTAGCAAGGTGCATTGAAAATATGCAACACAAGTAAAGTTTTGATAAATAATTAAATTTTGCATCCAACGAGTGTTATTTCTTGAAATTTGAGTAAAACTGTAGGGAGATGAATTGAAAATATGAGTTGAAAAAATAGTTTTTTTCATTTTTCCCTTGAAAATTTTATGATGTTTTCTAATATTATTTTATTATTTCTATTTGGATTTTATAATAGTTCTAAATAGACCCATTTTAGACCTCAAAATTTCTCTAATCAGTGACCCTTGTAAGAGTTTCTTGTGCTCTTTATTTCCTTCAAAGAAGTTGGTTGTGCTCCTTATTTCTTGTAAAGAATTAAGTTACGTTGAAATATTTTCTGCCAAGTAGTACTTCAAGTCTTTATTAGACTGAATTTTAGTTAACTATTTTTTTCAAGTGCACAAATTAAACTCTTCAACAAAAAAATTTTGAACTAGGAGATGTACAATCACCATATTGCGATCAAAAAAATATTGCATTACAATTTTGAATCCTATACTAAAAATCTAGACTCTCTCTAGTAATGGAAATGATTAAGAATGCAATAAAACTTTTAAATTATGTCAAGTTTACAGTCGAGAGTACTCATAGGAAAAATATGCCATTAAATTTATTTTTATCCACTTCAATCTCTTCAGACAAAATGGCTTTTGGCCCTTTAATATACAAAGGCAATGTGTTTTTCATTGATATGTCCGAGGATGTGTAGGAGAAAAGATCTTGTATGTAGGAGCATCGTAGTGTAGCCATGCTAATTTCTGCTATATTTTTATTCACGGGATCAAATTATACAGGTTATGTCAATGAAGTTGTGCAGGGCTTGAATTTATCCTCGAGGTTTGGAAATGGAACACAAAGATCCATTAGATATTCACTTTGGTATTATTAATCCTCTTTCATGATGTTGTTCCTAGTGCCTTCTAAAATGAAAGGATAAGCTTTAAAAAAAGATTGCAATGTCAATATTCAACTATAACACAAGGAAAGAAATGATTTCTCCATGAATAATATGTAACTATTGTTGGTTTCATTCTAGAACTATATGCTAGGCTCAACATTGCTTGTTTCTCTTCCATGAATTTTTATGTTTTAATTTCATTGACATTAATTTCTTGAACCCCATTTTGAAAAAAAACCAGAGAAGATAATATAAGATACATTAATATCATGCCACCTTTGTTCTCAATGGACTTTTATTTTATGGTACCAGTATGATGAACCAACCCCACAAACAGATGAAATGTTTTATAGGGGAACAAAACAAGGCTACAGGACTCCATATTTGATTGGAGGAAAGTTGCATAGTGCTATTACTTCTAATATCGTGTTTCAAGATTATTTTATACTGAATGCATGCTTATTTATTTGAACATTATGGAATGGCTAGAGTCATTTAATTACATGCTTATTGGAATATATGAATTTAGAGAAGAAAGTACCCATCTACCTGTCACAACCAATTGTCAAAATTAGACTACTACAAAATTAATAGAATTCTTGAACAACCTAGAGAACCCTGCAATAAGCATAAAATTTTTTAGGCTTTTGAGACTTTCTTTTGCAATCTACAAAAACATGATAGTAATTTGAATATTAAAATTAAAAGTGATCCCTGGTACTGCTTTTAAGAGCTGCTCAATGTAGCTAGAATTTCATGGTTCTCCAAATGGAAATAAGAACAATCTAAAAACAAAATACAAGTTCTGTCAACTGCCTCGACAACTGAAATAGTACAAGCAATTGAAAACTTTTTATTACACTTGACAATGTACGAGCTATTTTAGTTACAATTTTCCCAAATGAGGGATTTTATATGATTGATTAATGTATAATTTCCTCTAGTAAAGTAATTTCAGTAGAATTTGAATGAAGGTTTCTAATACAACTACTCCGCATCAATTGTTTTTTTAAACTCTTCCCAAGCCTATGTTGCAAAAAAAAAATCAAAAGTTTTGATACACCTGCATCTTGCATCTACTACTACCTGCACAGTTGATGTCGATGCCTTAACCACTTATTGATTGGCTGGATCATGATTGAGTTGCTTTTTCTGAAATCTTGTCTCAAGCGTCTTTTGGTGTTTTAGATGTCAATAAAAGTTCAAGATATCAACAGACATATTGTAAGTAGTAGATAAAAAAAAAAAAAAAATCTTTCAAAACCAATAATAATTCAAATTCAATTATATGAGAGTTGATTATTTGAAACAAGTTTATTCCCAAAACTCCTAATATTGTTTCCATAGGAAAAAGCAGTCAAATACAACTGTTGATAGAAGTGAAAAAGCGTTAGAGAGATGGTTCTACACTGAGTTTTGCAACCAACATTTTAATCACAATTACATGAACATTTCAATACAGAAATGAAGTATGTTTTTTACACCAAAATCCTGACAATGTCCTCTTCACACCAATATCCTCACAATGTCCTCTTCTATAGATGATAATGAGGTTACACTAACTAATTCATTCTTATTTATATTTTTCATTATCAATGAAAACAAAGGATGACTTTCTAGCAGGCCTTGGGTTGGTTCTCTTCACCTTTAGTTGTGATTGCATATTCAGTAATGTTTGTGCAAGAACATATTGAATTGTGAAATTGAGTATTTCAAAATACAAAATAGGCCTTTAAAGTGATGGTAGATCCCACATAAAGACCAAAGCTTTACACTTAAGCCATGCTCCATGCTCTGAATATCAGTTTGAATAGGAAGGATTTCATTTGCACTTGACATTCTTGACCACATCACGTTAAAGTGATCCTTGCTAGTGTTGGTTGTGCTCTTTATTTCGTGCAAAGACCTGATAAAGACGTGTTTAGCCAAAAGAAATTCCACAGTAATGATAACCAAACTAGAAGTTCATGATTATCATAAATATGAAATATATTTTATGGCCTTTGATTACCAATACAATATAATATATATATATAATTGGAGTTTTGTAAATTTCTTTAGGTGTTTCCATTGTTGAATATGTGGAAGCCCAATTCAGTGGCAGGGGTGTCATGTTGCAATCGGGTGTTGTGGATTTTGAAGCAACACGATTAGTCTTGATTCAAATACTTCTGACAGCTAAGGGGTTTAGTCTTAATCTGATAGAAAACGCAGAAGACAAAAGTTGGACAAACACACGGGAGCTCACAGGTGATCTGCACCAGGAGCTCCCACCAGCAAATGCATTCGCTTCGTATTATTCATTAAGCATCAGGAATTAAATAGATACATAGGCAAAACAGATTCCTAATTAATAGGAACTGAATGTCAAATAAAGTGCAAATCATAACTACGTAACCTATTCTCCATTAATTTCTAACACCCCCCCTTAATGGAGAAAGGGATTTTTAAACACACCTAAAGTGTCCCTAAACAAATCAAACTTCAGTCTTCCTAGTGGCTTAGTGAATATGTCAGCCATATTATCACAAGAATTACAATAGTCTATAGAAATCTCTTTGGACTGCACTTTCTCCCTAACAAAATGAAATTGAGTATCTATGTGCTTAGTGTTTTTATGAAACACAGGATTGTAAGCCAGTTTGATGGAACTTTGATTGTCACAATTGATGATCGTAGCTTCTGTCTGTTCTTCCCCTGCATCTTGGAGAAGTCTACGCAACCAAACTGCCTCACATGTCGCTGCACACATAGCTTGATATTCAACTTCTGCCGAGGATAAAGCAACAGTATGCTGCTTCTTGCTGCACCAAGAGATGACCCCGGAACCAATGTTGAAGGCGTAACCTGTAATTGATCTTCTGTCATCTAGATTTCCCGCCCAATCAGAGTCTGTATAACCTGTCAACTTAACATCAAATGAGTCAGAATACAAAATACCAAAATCTGATGTTCCTTGCAGATACCTTAATACTCCTTTCGCTGCACTCCAGTGACTGTCATGAGGTTGAGTCATAAACTGACTCAAAACACTTGCTGCATAGGCTATGTCAGGTCTTGTTGTAGTCAAATAAATAAGACTACCAACCAACTGTCTGTACAATGTTGCATCTGCATATTTCGAACCATCATCCATCTGAAGTTTGCTATTTTGCTGTAAAGGTATGCATGAAGGCTTACACTCATCCATTTTAAACCTGGATAACAGACTCTTTGCATACTTACCCTGGGACAAGAAAGTTTGACTTGAATCTCTCCAAACTTCTAGACCCAAACAGTATTGCATTTCTCCAAGGTCCTTCATCTCAAATTTCTGTGATAATTGCTGCTTGATTTCTTTAATGAGATTGTCTGCACTTCCCGTTATTATCAAATCATCTACATACAAAGAAATCACCACTATCTGCCCTTCATTATTAAACATGGTATATAAATTGGGATCATTTTTGCTCCTTTCATAACCATTCATGAGGAAAAAAGAATCAATTTTTTCATACCAGGATCTAGGTGCCTACTTTAAACCATATAAAGCTTTCTTTAATCTACACACTAGATGTTCTTCTCCCTTCTTAACAAATCCTTCAGGTTGTACTAAGTATACTTCTTCTTTTAAATCACCGTTTAAGAAAGCAGACTTAACATCTAATTGATGTATTTTCCAATGATGTTTAGTGGCTAAAGCAATGATCATTCTGATGGTGTTTAATTTTGCAACAGGGGCAAATGTCTTCTCAAAATCAATACCTTCTATCTGGGAATATCCCTTTGCCACCAACCTTGCTTTATGTTTATCAATAGACCCATCTGCTCTAAATTTCAACTTAAATAACCATTTGCAACCTATGGGTTGTTTATCATCAGGAAGTTTTACTAGATCCCACGTATTGTTCTTAATGATGGATTCATATTCCTCATTCATTGCTTTCTTCCATTCAAGACTTTTACTAGCTTCATAAAAGTTAGAAGGTTCTGCAATGTTTAACATACCAGTCATAAGCGCACAATCCCTATATCGAGCTGGTAACTGTCTTGGCCTGCTTGATCTTCTGAGTGGTGGGGGTTCAATTATTCTGCTTATTTCTTCCCTTTGTGGACTGAACTCCACATTATCCTGCTGCTGCTGTACCTGCTGCTGTTCCTGCTTCTGTTCCTGCTGCTGACTGACTTCTGTTCCAGTATCCTCTTCTGAGAGTAAGGGCACATGCCATTCTTCATTGTTTTGGACAGGATTTCCATCATCAATCTGTTCATGGAATAATACATCTCTACTGACAAACACCTTGTGAGTAGCAGAGTCAAACAATATATAAGCCTTATACTCACTGCAGTATCCAATGAACGTGCATTTAATGGCCTTTGAATCTAACTTCTTCCTATTCTCTTTAGGAACATGTGCAAAAGCTTTACAGCCAAATACTCTAAGATGACTTACTGCAGGCTTGAAGCCAAACAATGCTTCAAAAGGAGTTTTATACTCAAGACTTTTAGTAGGACTCCTATTCTTTAAATACACTGCAGTATTAACAGCTTCTGCCCAAAAACCATTGGTTAGATTCTTACCTTTCAACATACTGCGAGCACACTCCACCAGTGTTCTGTTTTTCCTCTCAACAACTCCATTCTGCTGAGGAGTGTAAGGTGTTGTGAATTGCTGCTGTATCCCATGCTCGTTGCAATATTTGGTGAAGACTCCTTTCTTGAATTCCCCCCCTTGATCTGATCGAAGAATCCTGATGAACTTTCCTGTTTGCTTCTCAATCATGTTTCTGAATTGCTTGAAATATTGAAAAGCATGAATTTTCTGTTTAAGAAAATACACCCATGTGAATCTTGTACATTCATCAACAAAGATTAAAAAATAATAGGCCCCCCCTAACGACCTCGTCTGCATCGGGCCACATAAGTCAGTATGTACAAGTTCAAGTATATCCCTCTGTTTTCTATCTTTAACGGCAGGAAATTCATCTCTATGCTGTTTACCGAACGCACATGCCTCACAATCAATATGCAAATTTTTCAAACCAGGAAGACCCTCTACCATACCTTTGTTTTGCAGCAGAAAGAGATCACCAAAGTTAATATGCCCAAGTCGCTGATGCCACAAATTTTCAGCAGACTTATTTGATGCCATCAAGGCTTTCTGAGGCGTACTTTTCACATCCAACTTGTAGAGTCCTCCTATGCGAATACCTGTAGCAATGGGCTTCATCTGATCCAACAAATCTTTAATAATGCAATAAGATTTAAAAAATTCTACCTTGAGGTCCTGATCTGTAATCTTGGACACAGAAATCAGATTCTTCTTAATGCCAGGAACATACCACACATCAGATATATTCCTGATCTTACCATCAGGCAGAATAACAAGGACATCTCCATGTCCCTTGATCTCGTACCCACTATTATCTCCAAGATAGACTTTTACTCCAGAGTTGGATTCTTTAAAATTTCTGAACCATTGCTTTTTACCTGACATATGCGAGGAGGCTCCAGAATCCACGAACCAAATATCTGATTCATCCTCCTTAGTAGCAGTGTCAGCCTCGGCCATAAATAGTCTAACGTCCAGATTCTGATCTGGGTCTATATCTGCATCTGCATCCACCAAATGACCTGCATGCCTTCTCTGATTGTACCTCTCTTGATTTGCCTTCTTCTTGCGACAAAATTTAGCAATATGGCCTATCTTACCACAATAAAAACATTCAAGAGCAGAGTCATTTCTATACGAGGTCATACCTTGTGGTGTAATTTTTGATGTGTTGCCCCTCCTCTGATCAGCCATCGCTCTCCCTTTTGGCTTGAACTTTGTTATCAATGCAAGATCTGGATCTTGAGGCTTGAGAGACGACCTCCTTTCCTCTTCATGTAGCAAAATTCCAGTAAGCTCTTCAAAACCCGGAGGCTTTTCCCTTGCATTCAATCCAGTTATAAACATTTGATAGTCATCTGTCATACCATTCATGGTGATTGTCACCAGATCATCATTTGCCATGGTTTGACCGATATCAGATAGTTTATCTTTAACGTCCTTTATTCGGGATAAGAATGACGAAACAGACTCATTCTCCTCCATCTTGATTGAGAGGATCTTCTTCCTGAGGAACAAGGTTCGGCTGGTGTTCTTGATTTCATACATGTCTTTGAGAGTTGTCCAGATTTCAGTCGCTGTCTTGCAATCCTGAATATGAGGGATGATGCAATCTTTAACTGACAATTTTAGTAGGACCTTTGCCTTCAGCTCCCTTTTCTCCCATTCTTGAATTGTTGCATTCGTTCCACCATTTGCAACCATCGGCTTACCTTCATCGCCGATGACAATACTATAGGTATTCTGCCCTTCAAGCAAAGTCTGAAGCTTGAATTTCCAATTTGTGTAATTGGAACCATCCAATTTGCTGCTTTCATTTAAGTAATCTGCCATTTGAGAATTCATCTTGGAGGAAAAAAAACAGGCTACCCCCGGCAACTTAAAAACAAAATGAACAATTCTCAACTTATCACAAAAAATTGAATATGGTTGTGACTTACAATAGTTGTGAAATACAAATTATAAAACAGCAGATCACTAATTATTAACTTCAGAAATAGTGAAAAAAACGTTGATCTCACTTTGCATAAAATACATCAGTGATTTTGATATGTATGTTTTTCAAAGATTCACGGAGGTTAATCAGCTCGATTTTTGCTGTAGGAGACTGCCCAATCCAATTAATTGATGACATTCCCCGGTGTCAAGGCTAGTGGGTCGAACTATTTGCAACTTGGATTTGTTTTACTCCAACACTTTTCCACTTTTGTTCTCCTTCTACAGATCATTCATGAGAATAAGCAGCAATGAAAAATAATTTCAAAGATTTGAACAAATGAATCAGAACAAAACGGTATTCAGTGACTGTAATGCCAAACTGTTTGCAAAAAATAACGCTGCATAAATGTCAACCGAGCTGCGTAATAAATCAAGAAACTTGAAATGACAGCGTGCAGTCTGCGCACTTTCAAATCCAGCAGGTCGGACCACTAGATCGAGATAGGCAGCCCGAACTCAACCTAAATCTCGACCAGGGGCTGTCAGCACACAATACACTTGGCAGGAAACTTGACTTCACGCTGAAAAATTCTGGTCGTGACTTTTTGTGTGAGTGCTATCTAGCGTATGCTTCTATCCGGCAGACGCACCAACGTTCACGTGCTGGCTTCAAACAGCAACCCACGCTCTGTATGCAAACTCACAAATGGCAAAAACAGAATTCTGGTACCCGTGCCCAAACCAACGTGGGCAAAAAAAACAGAGATCGACTGCTCGAGTGGTCAACCACGCTTGCTCAGCAAAGGGATTAATGTGCGAATTGCAAAAAATAGAAGTGCGAATTCAAGAGACCAGCGTACACAATTCGTGAGCAGGAAATTCGTGAGCAGGCAAGGTTTTACAAAAAAACTTTGTTAGCTCAACAAATTCATGACAAACGTTTCATTTCTGAGACCACGTCCCTTGTTCAAGATCTGTTGGGGAAAAAAAAACAACGCAGCATTCGAATTACATATCACTGCACAGTCTTACCAATGTTGGATCGACATTGCTCAGCCTCCACGCAGGCTCAACCACACAGGGTGAGGGCGTTCGCTGCAGTGGCGTTGAGCCTCTTCACGATGGCAGCGGAATGTGCAGGAGACAGTGCAGCACCGGCCTCGGCCTTCACCAGTGCACTCAGGTATAGCCCTCTCCTCACAGCAACGTTTCGGCAGCACCTTCAAACAGCTCCGATACCATGATAGAAAACGCAGAAGACAAAAGTTGGACAAACACACGGGAGCTCACAGGTGATCTGCACCAGGAGCTCCCACCAGCAAATGCATTGGCTTCGTATTATTCATTAAGCATCAGGAATTAAATAGATACATAGGCAAAAGAGATTCCTAATTAATAGGAACTGAATGTCAAATAAAGTGCAAATCATAACTACGTAACCTATTCTCCATTAATTTCTAACATAATCCAATAACATCATTGTACTATATTTTCCCTTGCTGTTTAGTATTCCTGTCAATGCCTTCAGCAATAATTGAGTTCCAGATTCTAACAGTTTCTTCTTCATTTTATCTCGATACGAGGCTTTTAAATGCCAACTCTGTATGTGCATTTTTACTAAACTTCGCAGTTTTTATTTTGATCGATAATACATCGCCCATACAATGAACATTGTAGGTGTTGTGAAGCATTTTCTCCTGATTTACTTATCATGGTCTGTTATAAAGGATATCATGGTCTGTTATAAAGGACAAAGTGACTGGTATTAATGTTTTAGAGTATGGCTTCGATTTCTTAGCAAGAACAAGAATGATGCCAATCTCTAGATTGTCCAAGAAGGGTTTTTGATCTTGTTCTCACAGGTTTCTTTGCATGTATCAATGTGATGTAGTTTGATTTTCCTTTTATCTTATGAATGTGGTTAAGGGCTGCACCATAAAGAGTTAACTTTCATGCGGTACAGGTAGTACAAACCATAACAAATATGAAACCTGGGTGGGTAGAAACCTCGATAGTGGGTCAATTATTCTTTGTACCAACAAGACCCTTTATCATAGGGTGAATAAAAAAAGGCTTCATTGTTTGGATCATTCTATCCATTGTTTCCTAATCTTATTTTGCTCCAATGTTTGATCGCAGTAACTATCTGTGCTTGGAAAAACACCGGATATCTCTAACACACTAAGATTAATGAACTGTCTATGGTAGTGATTTTGTACGAACTAATTATCTTCAACTGAATTCAATTGTCAATTGTACGGAAAATCATATGTAACGCTGAAAGCTAGCAACCTAGTTGTTGGGAAGATGAATATTTTTTTTTTTTAAAATTTCGTAGGACCTGGCTATTTTATATTTTGTAAAGAGAAAGTTGCTATACAAATTATGCAACTGTTAGTAGCCTCAATCTGCCCAAAGGAAACCAGGTTTGTTGGCGACCTCAAAGAGTTATAAGCCAACCAAAATTGGTATTGTTTTTTCCTTCTTCTAATTGCTAACAATCCTTTACTATGTCCATAAAAACTACATATAAAATGGAGAATAGACTTAATATACTCAAAAAATATACAAAATTGAACTTTTAAAAGAGTTAACCATCTAATGAATCAACAGGCGCAGGGTCTTTTGCAGTTGACCCTGGCATCTCAGCTTGCTGCATATTGAGGAGTTGTTGCGCAATCCTTGCTATTCTTGCATTGAGTTGTACCTGTACCTTTGTCATTTCCCTCATATCCTATTTAATCTGCTGGAGCTCAAACAACAGGGAAGAGTTGATTTTTTTTTTGTGCATACTTACCAGTGCTTTTGCTAGAACACATTTAATTTTCCAATATGTCTTAATAGATTGCTGAAATAGAGAAACTCTTCCTCTTGTATTACCTGGGTTAGAAAGAGAATATATTTCTTCCTACTGGCTTTGAGTTTCATTCTCTTCATCATCATAGTCCCTTTCCCATCCCTCTATAGTATTCCGAATATCCTTTGGAATTCCAGTTTCATAACTCTTTTCTAGACTCTCAAGGGTCTGCTTATTAGTTTTCCTCCCTCTTTTACTTGGTCTAGTTACCTGGGTTCACTATAGCTTCCTTCCCTTTCCTTTTGTCATTCTTCCCCTGTATGAGCTTTTGACTGAAAGGAACCCTGTATAGTTAACAGTAACCAATATATAAAAATTAGAATCATTATGAAATTCCAAATGTTTAACCGAAATCTCGGGGTATGGACTACAAAATTCTTTGGCCCTGATGGTGCCAGACCAACCCTTCTTATCATCATAAAGCTTACGCAGGTTGTGAACTAGAATAGTATTGACACAAAGGGTAGAGTTTCGAATAACTCGACGAATAGAACAATTCAGAGATAGACGCTTTGAAAAATGAAACAGGAAAAGATTTCTCAGACAGTAAGAGTTGCTATAAACCAAAACGAAATTGGAATTCCTTTTATTGAATAAATGGTTGCGGATATAGAAAAACCCAGTGAGCCACCCAACAACTACCATACCCTCCCACAAATGTGTTGGGTTATCAAAGTTTATCAGACTGTTTAGAATTCCAAGGATCAACCTAGAACCCCGAACTTGAAGGCTTTTATAGAAAGGGGTTTTACCAGAGAACATCCAAATCATACTTTCTGAGACACAGCACAACCCCACACTACTACCGATACAGAGACTAAACACACAGTAGAGAAACCCGATTCTACTAATAGTGCAGAGACTAGAACCCAGATAGAAACCAGGACTACTAACACCAGATGGACTCATGGAATCTACCACCATATATAACTAGAAATAATAATGAAAACAGCAAGAACAGGGTAAATGGTAGAATTGAAACCCCATATTGACATTTGAATGGTAATTTGGACTACGGAAACAAGGCTAAAAATTGAAATGAATCCTTTCTATCATCACATGCAGATGAAATAAACCTACAAAACAAACAAAAATCTCTAACAGCTCTGCATCATCTTTAAAAATTATTGAACTCATTGAATTTATACGCAGCAAAACTAAAATTAAAGTCATAATGATTAAAACCAGAACATACCTTGTAGAGTTGTGCTTCCTGTCCTGCTCCTTCAACTCCCTTGGCGCTTTTCTATAGTTTCCTTCATCTCGCGGAGGAATTTACTCTTCAGAAAGACAACTAAACTTTATGAGCCCCCTACCTTGTCGCTGATACTCTTCTAGTTTTTCCATGCACTTATTGGTATGAGTTGAGTGCATTCTGAGGGTAAGTCTAATGCATGCGGACAGAGCCTGCCTTCCCTTGCTATTAATGGGATTAAATGGTCAACTGAAACGCCCATTACATGGTGGTGTCATGCTGTCATTCCCCCTTATGTGGCACCCCGATCGGGGAGAAGATGACTACTTTTTTTTTTTAAATGAATTATTAAATATTTAAATGAATGAATTTGAATGCAGAATTCTGAAAAAACTATAAAACCTAACATCTCAATTTTATTTTTAGTAAGAGCTATATCCACAAGAAAATCTAGGCACATTAATCCTAAGGAATCTACCGGAAAACCAAACAAGAAGTCCTGATGAATAGGTTACCTCAGTGGGTACTCAATTGAGCTTACCTTAAGACACTAACATCTCAAATTTACCATTCCAACCATTTTAAAATTTTGAGAAAATATTAATTGATATTTTAAGCGCACTAAAATGATAACTTAGGTAAGATCGGGTAATGCTGCGAGGAGATGTGACAAGCTGAAGTTGGTAAGACATTACAGGTAGCTATAACTAGGAAAATAAAATGAGCAGATGAGCCAGCAGTGCTCAACGTGAACCCACATTATTTCTACTATACCAAAGCCAATTACATTGATGAATAGCACTTGACGTATCATCGGTAAGTCATCAAGGAGTGATTAAAAACAACTCATTCCTCCATCCAGAACGAGGTTATGCCTACTAACATATTTAGCCTCATCGCTCGCCAAATAGAACCCTGCCTCTACAACATCCTTTGCTTTAAGCGTTATTCCCTGTAAATTGGCATTACTGTTGAACAACGCCTCTGCGGTGGCCGTATCCTCTTCCTAAATAGATGAGGTGTAGGCATCCCCTCCCTTAAAGTACTGAATTGCAAGAGCCGTCACCGCCGCATAAGGAGAGACAAAATTGACTCGGATCCTGTATTTCCCAAGCTCAGCAGTGCCGTTCTTCGTCAGCCCTATCACTGCATGCTTTGAGGCCTTATAGTAGTATGGACCAAATTTGCCTCCCAGACTTGCAATGCTAGCAGTAGAGATTATGCATCCCTTCTTCCGCGGGATCATCAGGTAGGCGGCATGCTTAATGCCCGCCATCACTCCTCTCACATTTACTTTCATCACTCAATCAAATTTTTCCATCTCATACTCCGCTGCGCTTTTACTTGCTGAAAAAGAATGAGAGAAAATAACTGAAGCATAGATTTCCCTTCTCAATATTCAGATATTGTTAAATAGAGTACATTTTAAACATCAATAATAAATGACTGGAGTATAACTGAAGTAAAACTGAATGAAACTGAATTTTCTACGACACCTAGCAGACAATAGAATTAAATGTAACTACACCTAACTGAAAGTGAGATGAATATCTCAACATCCCCTCATAATCTCAACTGTTACAAGTGGAAGCACTAATAATGCCTAATTTCTCTCTTAGAAATTCAAATACATTCTTTCCCAATGGCTTTGTGAAAATATCTGCAAGCTGATCTTTGGAACCATAGAAAGAAAGTTTTATGTCCCCATCATTGACAAGTTGACGAATGAAATGAAAACGCGTGTCAATGTGCTTGCTCTTCTTGTGAAAAACATGATTCTTTGATAAAGAAATTGCTGAACTGTTATCACAGTATATTGTAGTTGGCTCCTTCTGAAAATTTGAAATATCTTTCAATAATCTTCTCAACCATGCTCCTTGACAAGCTGCTATATTTGCTGCTACATATTCGGCCTCTGCAAAAGATATTGAAATGATTAACTGTTTCCTGGATGCCCATGAAATCAGATTGGTTCCAAGATGAAAAACATACCCTGAGGTACTTTTGCAATCATCTAAACTCCCTGCATAATCGCTATCTGTTTAACTTGAAAGTGAACAATTTTCAGAATGTGTATAAAACAAACCATAGTCTATGGTCCCTGCAATATACCTTAAGATCCTTTTTGCAACCTTCCAATGAGTAATCTTTGGTGATTGCATAAACCTGGAAACAAAACGTGCTGCAAACATAATATCTGGTCGAGTTGCAGTTAGATACAACAAACTACCAACTAGACTTTTATACAATGTGGAATCAACAGATGGTGCTACATCTTCTTTGCTGAGTTTGGTACCTTGAGCAATTGGTGTATCAACTGATTTGCAATTGGTCATTCTGATCTTTTGAATGATATCAGTGGCATACTTTTGCTGACCAACAAAAATTCCATTAGCAGATTGGTGAATTTCAATGCCTAAGAAATATTTCATGACTCCTAGATTTGTCATTTCAAACTCTGCTTGCATTGCTGCTTTGAAGTCTTCTAACATCATATTTCCTGTGTAAATAAGATCATATACATAAAGGCATACAATAAGAATTTTACCTTCATGAGATTTGGTATACAAAGTGGGTTCATGGCTGCTTCTGGAAAAACCACTTTTGATGAGATAGGTGTCGATGCGACTGTACCAAGCTCTTGGAGCTTGTTTCAAACCATATAAAGCTTTCTTTAATCTATATACTTTATGCTCCAGTACTGGCACTTCAAAACTAGGAGGCTTCTCTACATAAACTTCTTCCTGTAATATACCATTAAGGAAGGAAGATTTTACAACAAGCTGATAGACTTTCCATTTGTGTTGAGTTGTTGTGGACAAAATGGTTCTGACAGTGTCTAACCTTGCTACTGGAGCAAATGTTTCACCATAGTCGACACCAAACTTTTGTGAGAATCCTTTGGCAACCAACCTTACATTATGTTTCTCAATCTTTCCTTTTTCATTTAGCTTGGTCTTATATACCCATTTTACGCCAATTCTGGTTTTGTCTCTTGGGAGATCAGCTAATTCCCAAGTCTGATTCTTCTCTATGGCTGAAATTTCTTGGTTCATTGCATCAACCCAATGCTTTTCTTTAACTACTTCTTCAAAGTGAGTTGGTTGAGTTGAAAGAAATGAAAACATATTCTGTTGGTCAAATTCATGCTCTTGTTCATATATCTCTCTAATACTTCTTGTTTTCCGTCCCTCTTCTAAAGATGATTGATCACTAGTTGAATCACTGCTTGATGATGTTCCATTTTCAAAATGATCTGGCTATTCTTGAACTTGCAATCTTGGAGACTGTGGTAGATAAAAAATTTGATTTGAAGTTTCATCTACATGATCAAACCAAGATTTATTTTCGAAAAATTTCACATCTTTGCTTAAAATGAACTTTTTGGTAATAGGGTTGTAAAGCCTGTAGGCTTTCGACTGCTCATTGTATCCTACAAATATGCATCTTTCACTCATATCATCAAGATTTTTTCTTAGTTTTTCAGAAACATGAGAAAAAGCTACTGATCCAAAAATTCTAAAGTGTGACACATTTACCTTGTTTCCATCACATGCTTCCTGAGGTATTTTATCTTGTAGACTGGATGTTGGTGATCTGTTGAGAACATACATTGCCATCAACACTGCTTCAGCCCAATAGTTATTTGATAACTTCTTCTCCCTTAGCATGCATCTCGCCATGTTCATGATCGACTGATTATTTCTTTCTGCTACTCCATTTTGCTGTGGAGTGTATCTGGTTGTGTACTGCATTATGATACTTTATTGTCGAAAAAATGTTTTGAATTCATTTGAGCTTTATTCTCCTCCTCTGTCTGATCTGATTATTTTCAAGAGTTTTCCACTCTGTTTTCTTTCTTTTTCCTTGAACTCTAGAAATCTAGAGAAGGTATTTGTTTTTTTTTTTTTAAAGTACACCCATATCTTCCTGCTAAAGTCATCAATAAATGTCAGAAAGTAGAAGCTACCACCAATGTACTATGTCTGCATTGGGCCACATATGTCTGTATGGACAAGTGCTAAAGGCTCTTTCACTCTAGAGGATGATATGGGAAAGCTATCTCTTCTATGCTTGGATAGGACACAAATTTCACAATTACAGATTTTTTCACTGATAGTAGGTAGACCAATGACAATAGAGTTCTTTTGAAGCAGAATTAGACTCTTGATTGGGATGTGGCCATAACTAGAATGCCATAGATGAGTGTCATCTATTCTTGATATATTTTGGACTAAATATTGTCTAGTATTTTGGCTTCTAAGAGTCAATGGAAAAATTATACTGTTGATGTTTTCAACTCTTGCTATCAATATTTTATGAGGATCATTGTCATATATATAGCAGGTGTTCTTTCAAAATAATACATCATAGCCATGTTACATTAGTTTTCCTACACTAATGAGATTATGTTTTAGCTAAGGAACATAATAAACATCAGGGATGTATTTGTTCTGATTCTTCTTAGTAAGAATAGGAACAATACCTTTTCCTTCAGCTTTAATACTTGTATGATCTCCAAGCGTTATCTCTAATGTTATGGAAGCATCAAGAGAAGAAAGAAGATTCTTGTTGCTTATCATATGATTGCTACATCCACTGTCCAACAACCAAATATCTTCACTGTGTTTTT
Organism: Pinus albicaulis; assembly: GCA_034641835.2. NCBI lineage: Eukaryota > Viridiplantae > Streptophyta > Pinopsida > Pinales > Pinaceae > Pinus > Pinus albicaulis. The sequence continues at coordinate 261,814,439 of CM076582.1, read as the reverse complement.
CTTCTAAAAGATGGCATGAAAGAAACATGGTCTCTAAGGATTCTCCTTCATCATTGGAGAGATTGATAATTCCTCTTTGCTGATCTGATTGTTTCTTTCGATAGTATTGTTTGTAGTGGCCAAAATTCTTATAGTAGTAACATTGGACACTTGATCTGTTCCATGATCTGCCTCTTTGGGTTCAGTTTTGTGGAGGTCTCCACTGCTTTGTTGCATGATGATGATCTGATCTGCCACTTCTTTGGCCTCTGCCTCACTTGTTGTCACCTCTATATCCTCTACCTCTGCCTCTGCCAAATGAGAGTTGTGCTTTGAAGGCTTGTTCCATGGATTCTTCTGTCAGGTTGAGTCTTGTTTCGTTTTCCAGAAGTGATCCAGTCAACTGTTCTACTGAGAAAGCTGTAAAGTCTTTGGATTCCAAAATGGTTGTCATAATCATGTCATATTTCTTGGGTAGACTTTGAAGAAATTTTTCAACAATTTTCTGATCTGTAATGGTTTCGCCAATGACTTTGATCTGATTCACTATTCCCATAACTCTAGTCATGAACTGATCCACATTCTCGGTGTCAACCATATTTAGGGTTTCAAACTGAGCTCTCAATGTTTGCAATTTAACTGTCTTCACTTTATCATTTCCTTGATACACAACTTGCAAAATATCCCAACATTCTTTTGTTGTTGTCGCACCAGTTATTTTGTCAAAGATAGAATCATCGATTGAGTTTTGTATCTAGCATTTGGCTCTGTGCTCCTTCTTTCTAAGTTCAATAGCTGCATTCCTTTGATTATTGGTCATGGTCGCCCATGCTTCTTGGGTTGGCTCTACATAGGTGATTAGAAGTGTATCCCAACAATCTTGAGCTTGTAGAAAAGTTTTCATTCTCAAATTCCAAAATTCATAATTTTTGCCAAGAAGATTTGTTGTGTGTGGCAAAGAGCTTGAAGAGGCCATTATTTCTTCAAATGCTAATATGCACCTTTTGTAAATCTCCTCTAAAATTTTTAAATCTCTTTTAAAGACTTAAAAAAAAAATCCATTAAAACCCTCTTTTAATTTTCCTTTTCCAAAAAAAACTTTCTTTAAAAAAAAAAACTTCACCACATGCTCTTTTGAAACCTCTTTATAAAAACCTTTGAAAAATTTTAAGTTTTTTTTTTATATAAAAAAAAAATTAATAAAAAACTTCTTTATATAAAAGGTCTTTGACTATTTTTTTTAAAATCAATACCTCTAAAATGAGCTTTCTCCTTTTTTTAAATCACGTGGAGTGTAAAATTTATTTCATAACCATCATGACCATCGTGAATGACTTCACAGGGATGAATAAAAAAATACCTTAGCGCATGTAATTAAACTCGAATCCCACGTGTAGCTTAACGCAGGTAATATACTCCAGTCCTGCGTTACTTAAGAATGGCGCAAGTATTTGAAAGTTAATGTGACTCCTAGCTTTGGCTCCTGCATTATAACGTGGCGCTGCTTAACAAGCTCTGTGTTAAGACTAATGCTAAGAAGCCTTCAAACCAGAGTATTGGTGCAGGATTTTTTTTTTAAAATATAAAAAACTTCTTCAATCACCTTTGCTCTCTACTGTTCCAACTTGGCTTTGTTGCTGCTCTCTGGGGAGGCTTATGCAAGCTAGCTCTGATACCATGACAAAGAATGAGAGCGAATTACTGGATCATAGATTGCCCTTCTCAATATTCAGAGATTGTTAAATAGAGTACATTGTAAACATCAATAATAAATGATTGGAGTACAACTGAAGTAAACTGAAGTAAAACTGAATGAAACTGAACTGTCTACGACACCTAGGAGACAATAGAATTAAATGTAACTACACCGAACTGACAGTGAGATTAATATATCAACACTTGCAATGATTATACCTGCGTTGTTATACATTATATCGAGCTACCCATGCTTCTCCATGGTCAAATCCACCGTCGCACTCACCTATTCCTCTTTTCTCACATCGCAATGCACATAAGTTAGGTGAGGGGAAAGGGATTCGACAAGCTTTCTCCCCACTTCGTTTGCAATGTCTGCGATTATGACTTTGGCTCCGTGCTCTGTGAAGAGCCGAACGATGGCTTCTCCGATGCACGTTGCTCCGCTAGTAATTATTGCGACCTTTCCCTCCAATCTGCAGTCAAAGATCATTGGTCAAAATATTTATCAGCGTAAATCCTTAAAATGTCATTTATTTACAAATGAAAAAAAAAATATTGCTCAAACTAACAAACTAACAACGAAAATATTGTTAGGGGAATCTACTCGTGTGATTACCACTGCTCTGCATGGATGTTGAGATTGCTATCATAGGCCCCAAATGCATCGGCCTCTTGGATAGACATGTTTGGGAATGAGATCTCAGTCGTTAGACGATGCAGAAGCCTCAAATGCAATTACAGGAAGAGGTCGCTGCATATATTTTTGCAGGCAGCGCCTAGCGAGGCATGATATACAAGAAATCACAACGTGTAAGGCTCCAGCTTCATGAGGCGCGTTCACCGCATGGGTGCAAGTATGTGACAATTGACGAACACAAGTTGTGATTGAGCAGCGTAACGAGGGCATCATCTCATTATAGCCGGCAGGGGTCGTTGGCCGAGCAACATTATAGCAGAACGTCGCACCATAACCACGAACAGAGAAGCCGACGTATTGGGCGTTGGGCAGCTGAGGTTAAAGATAGAGGGGAACACAAAACGGGGAGTCGGGTGGGTCGACTCGGGTCTGCCGAGTGACCCACACCATTATACTATGCGTATATAAATAAACGTGCAGATGTTTTCTTAAGGCATCCAACCATCAAATGAGACATAACACATTCAGGCTAAGGCGAGAAGCATTGAAGCATACGAGCTTCACCAAAAACTCGTTGGTGGAAGCAATAACCAAGGCAAGATAACTGGCTGAAAAAAATATGACGGGCAGAAGTTAGATAGCCGGGTCGAGTTGTGAACACAGCGAGGGCGCCGGGCCAAGTTGGGTAGAGCCTGCAGGACAACGTGCGGAACAATAATGCAAGGCATCCACAGCGCTGGTTGAGTCAGGGAGAGCGCAGGGCATTGGTCAAGTTGGGCGGCGCATGCACAAAAATCGTGCAGAACAGTACCGCAGGGCATCCATAGTGCAGGTCGAGTTGGGCAAGGCGTGCGATAAGCTGAATGTGAGTTCATACCTCGTTCTGAAGTGACCGTAGGTCAGCATTAAGTGCGGAAAAGTGCATCAGGTGTGTATTAGTGGGCCAAAGCTAACCTAAGTGCAAGGAGTCAGTTTGGACACTCGGTGAGCTCGGAAAGCATGTGAACGTCACAGGCAGCCGCTAACCCAGAGTGACCCAAGTGACCCAGTAGCATGACACTTGGGCAGATTGTGCAAAACATTCCCAGAGGTGATTTCAATGTTATAAATGGATGTTTTGGGCTCATTTAAAGATTTACAAGTGGTGGAACTTGGTCAAGAGGTAAACTGACCTTGCCAAGGCGTAAAAGGGGATTTTGCTGGATTGGACTTTCTATTTTATTTTATACTTTATGAAACATATTATCGAGTAGACTTATTAACACAGAGTTTCCCCTCCCTTGTATGTATGGGCATACATGTGGATATGATGATGATGTTTATGTTTTCTGCAAATTGAAAGAACACTGTGATTAACTAATTAAGATCATAGGGGCGTCACTCAATAAACCTCTAACATATCACGTGCGATCATAGCATATTAAAGAATACCTTTAATTTGAGTAAATATTGGAAAATACCTTTAAAAATCACATTATTTAACCCCCTAACAATATAAACCCAATACGCCTTCCCAATTTAAAAAGCCAATAATTTCATTATATATTGTACGTATCCATATTTTATTAACATTTTTTATACCCCTTTATATTTTTTCATTAACTTTGAGATCAATTTTTTATACCTGTGAATATAAAAACCGTTTATCCCCTATATACCCCCCAATATATTATGTCATTTTTTCCTCATTATATATCCCCAATATGAACCCACGTGGTATGGTATGCTCCTGCAGTGAAGCCCCCGTGATTAAGATAAGTTGCTAAAGGCGTAGTCTACTTGTGGAGTACTTTAAAAAAGAAAAACAAGGTAGTTCCGCACCCATCTATAGCATGGTTAAAAGACTACAAAGGTATAGGGGCATGAAAGTTGGTTTTTGAGCCACTGATACAAATGGGATAAAGGTCTGAATACACAACTACTATTGCATATCAGTTGGAATCAGAGCACTGATCCCATCCTCTAGAAGCAAGTAGAGACAACTCACAGGTTGAAGTTGAAGCTTAATTTGGCAAGCATGGATATTGATGCAGGGTTGCAACAAGTATTGGAGCTTGGTACTATAGAGTTGAGCAAGGGTATGACTGAAGTCATGGCCGAAGCTGAAATGATGAAAGAAGAAAGTTCGAAGGCTCAAGTTGGACTTGAAAAAATGATAGGACATTGGAAGGATATGAGGCAGCAATATCACAAGACTCTTGTGAAATTTTTTGAACACTTGGAACACATCGGATATGGGTTGATGGATATGCAAAAATATTTGGATGGATTACATGGGAAAAGTGTTGAAATTGAGAAGCTTGACATGGAGATACAACAAGGTGAACAAAGGCTTCAAGAACTCTTTGTTGAAAGGGCTCACTTGAGGGAAAAGAGCACCACGTCGCAGGCTAAAGTCAAGGACATCGAAGATGAGATCAAGAAGGACTGTATTGATCCAAAACCTATTGGTTTGAAGGAAGAAAATTCATATGATGACACACTTGGAAAATAATAATACCACACTATTATCATTGGTGCACTTCGATTAGAAGGAGTAAATCTATGTCAGATTGGGGCACTTAAGCAACATTCGAAGAGGAAGAAGCTTGAGCCAACTCAAGTAGACCTATGATCGGATGGTTCTATGGAGTCTCATGAGAGGAAATATGTGAAAAGGACTGTGAGGTCAAAGCCTACTTCAAGAGACATGTTGGAAGAAGAAATGTTGAAGAATATTGCGGATATATGGCACAAGACAAGAACAAGGAATGACGACGAAAGTTCCTTGGACTTGAGATTTGTGTCTACGACCATACATGGAAAGAAGGTTTCTGCTTTGATAGACACAGGGGCTACACATAGCTTCCTTAGTTGAAAGGCAGCTTCATCTCTTAGGAAGAATAACGCTAGCATGGAGAAAGAGTTGAGTGCTTTCAAGGCGATCAATTTGGGGATGAAAGCAGTGGATGGTGTCATGAAAGACACACATGTGAGAGTAGGGTCATGATTTGGAAATATGGACTTAAGATTGATTGACATGGATGGTCATGTTGGGTGTTAGGGAGAGACTTTCTGGTTGCAGCACAAGCCATACCAATGGTGGACCATGACATTCTCTTAGTTCTTGATGATGGAAAAACTATAATGGTTCCTATGACAAGGAAAAGTCGTTTGGGATATCAATCAAGAATGGCTTCATTGATCCTATATGATAAGGACCCTGATATGGACCATGATGATATGGGGCATTGGGAACTCGGTTCTATGGCTCAAACAACAAAGGAACAATGCATGTTTGATCTTGTTGGGAGAGACCTGAAAGAAAGAAGGAAAGGAGGGGAGATGACTTCGCTTCTTGAGAACGTAGCAGAGAAATATTCTCGAGATATTTACCAGGGTTATGTGAAGAAGCGAACTTCTTCTGACATGGGATTGGGGAAATATTATGCATGTATGAATCTAGCTGGCGTTGTGGACTATTGCAAATATTCTATCGGTATATATGACTTTCAATTAACGAAGGAAAAACTTGGGAGACTAAGATGCACTCAAGAGGAGGTTGATGTTGTTCACGATTACTTTAAGACGCGATATCAATTTGATACATGGGTGGATGAAAGTCAGGGAGGTAGCTTCCTGGTCCTTTCCTCGAGATAAACCTTTGGGAAAAGGGGGTGTGGTGCCTTAGTGCATGAAGGGCCACACCACCCTCAAAACAAAGGGGCCTTTGGACAAAGGTCCCACATGGATGGATGGATAGATGCTTGGATTAATGCAACTACCTTGATAGCAAATTGGAGTAGCATCATAAACAACATATTGCAGATGGAATGAGGGCTAACTTCATAGACCTGAATATGGCACCTTGATGGATTTGGTGAGAGGAGATCTCTTACTTTGATAACAATGTTACTGAAGAAATAGGTAACCGCATTGTTACCTACTTTTTTTTTGGTAGCATAAAAAGCACCCGATTTTGAAAAGTGGTGATGCAGAATCACCTCTTTTTTTTTTTAGCACATTTTGGACACTCTAATATTTTTATTTATGAAGTATGAATATTTGTTTAAAATGTTAGTGATTTTCATGCTAATTTTGAAACATATTGATGCAGCATCTTTTTAGAGCGGTGATTTTCATGCTATTTTTGAAACATATTGATGCAGCATCAACCTTTTTTTTTTAGAGTGGCGATTTTCATGTTGGTAATAAAACACAAAATTTAGATAAAAATATATATATATATCAACAATATAAAAAACCAATAAAAATGTAAAAAAATAAAAAATTAATTCGTAAAAATAAAAAATTTAAACGAAAATAAATAAACAAAACAAAAAAAAACAAAAATATTCGAAAATTATATCAAAATAAATGACGAAATTTGAAAAAAAAAACACATAATTTAAAGAAAAAAAAAACAAAAATTAACAAAAATAAAATAAAAAATAAAAAAAACATCAAAAAAATTTTCTTCTAAGTTATTAAAAAAATCCATATAATTAAAAATAATAATTTAAATAGAAATTTAAAAATAATTTAAATTACAAAATTAAAATTTAGATAAAAAAAATAAAATACAAAAAAATAAAAAATTAAATTTAAAAAATTAAATTAAAAAAATAATAATAATAGGAAAACATGAATACAAATTTTAAAATTAACAAAAAAACTAATTAAAAAAAAAAACAAAATTTAAAATTGAAAAAGAAAATTAAAATAAAAGAATTATAATAAAAAAAAACTATCATTAAAAAACAAAAAAAATGAAAAAAACCACGTGCAAATAATTAAAAAACAAATATCCATAAATTTGTTGTTTTTTTTTAAATGAAACAATTTATAAATTTTAAAAATGAAAAACCAAATAAACTAAAAGATTTAAAAAAAAAAAATTTAAATACAATTAAAATTTAATAAATTTAATGAATAAATTTTAAATTTTAAAAAATAATTAATCTAAAATATTATATTTAAAAAAAAAATTAAAACAAATTAAATTTAATATAAAAAATTTGAATTAAAAAAAATTAATTTTAAATTTTTTGAATTTAAAAAAAAAGTAAAAAAATATAAATCAAATTAAAAAAAAATATTAAAAATAAAAAAAATAAAAAAATAAAACAATTTTTTGGTCGTGGTGGCGCTGCCAGTCAGCCTCCTGCCCAGGTGGTGGCAGAGGCCGGCTACTAGGCGGGCGGGGGGCTGCAGCCCCCCGCCCGCCCAGCACCCGTCCTCCTCCGCCACCTGGGTGGGAGGCCGATTCTGGGAATCGCCCTCCCACGGCGGGAGGGCGATTCCGAGAATTGCCCTCCCGCGATGGGAGGCCGATTTCGAGAATCGCCCTCCCGCGGCAGGAGGTCGATTCTGGGAATCGCCCTCCCATGGCGAGTGGTCGATTCCAGGAATCGCCCTCCTGCAGTGGGAGGCCGATTCCGAGAATCACCTTCCCACCGCGGGAGGCCGATTCCAGGAATCCCCTTGAGGCCGATTCCGGGAATCGCCATACCACGTCCTCAGGCCAATTCCAAGAATCGCCCTCTTGCGGCGGGAGGCCAATTCCGGGAATCTCCCTGAGGCCGATTCTGGGAATCGCCCTCCCGCCGCTGGAGGCCGATTCCGGGAATCGCCCTCTGCGGGAGGCCGATTCCGAGAATCACCCTGAGGTCGATTCTGGGAATCGCCCTCCCGCCGCGGGAGGCCGATTCCCGGAATCGGCCTCAGGGCGATTCCTGAAATCGCCCTCCCGCCGCAGGAGGGCAATTCTCGGAATTGGCCTCCTGCCTAGCAGCTGGCCTTTGTCGTCACCTGGGCGGGAGGCCGATTGGCGGCATCACCATAATCAAAAAATTCTTTTTTATTTTTAATTTTTTAAAATTTTTAATATATATATATAATTTGATTTTTTTTTTTTTAAAATTTAATTCAAAAAATTTAATATTATTTTTTTTAATTTAATTTTTATATTTGAAATTTAATTTCTTTTAATTTTTTTTGTTTTGTTTAATTTTATCCATTTTTTTTGTTTTTAATTTTTTTTTCTAAATTTTGTTAATAATTTTTATTAAATTTTGTATTTTTTTTAATTTAATTGTTTTTTTTTTAATTTTTTAATTTTTTTTATTATTAAATTTTATGTTTAGTTTTTTGATTTAATTTTTTAAAATTTAATAAATTTTATATTTTTTATTTATTTAATTATTTGAATTTAATATTTTTTTTTTTTAATTTTTAATTTTTTTATTATTATTGAATTAGATTTTTTTAAGTTAAACTTAATATTTTCAAATTAATTTGTTTTTTTTAATTTTTTATTTAATATATTTATTTTTTTCAATTTTTCAGTGTTAATTGATTTTTAAAGTTTTTTAACTTTTTTTTTTAACAATGTTTTTTTTTTCTTTATATTTAAAATTTATTTTTTATTTCAAAATTTATTTGTTTATTGATTTCTTTATTAAAATTTAATATTATTTTTTTTAAGTTTAATTTGTTATTTTAATATTAACATTTTTTTAATTTAATAAAATCTAATATATATATTTTTAATATATATATATATATATATTATTTTTTCTAATTTAAATTTAATATATTTTTTAAAATCTATTTGTTTTTTTAATCTATATGTATTTTTTTTTTTCATTTTTCATTTTTAATTAATTTTTCATTTTTTTGCTTTTAATTTCAATAAGGATTTTTTTTTTTTAAGTTTTAAATTTATTAAAATTTAATATATTTCTTTAAATTTATTTTTTTATTTTAAAATTTATTTATTTTTTAATTTAATAAAAGTTTTCTTTTTCTTTTTTAAATTTAATTTCTATATTTTATTTTTTAGAATTTCTTTGTTTTTTTAAATTTTTTTTCTTTTTAATTTAATGTTTTTATTTTTATTTTTTTATTTCTATATATTTTGAAATTTTAATCTTTAAATTTTTTTATTTTTAATTTTTAATTTTTTTCTTAAATTTTAGGTTTTTTTTAATATTTGAATTAAAATTTTTATTTTGTTTTTATTTTTATTTTTTTATTCCTATATATTTTTAAATTTTAAGCTTTAAAATGTTTTTATTTTTTAAATTTATTTTTTTTCTTAAATTTTAGGTTTTTTTTAATGTTTTAATTTTTAAAATTAAAAAATTATTTCTATTTTTAAAAATGTCAAAAATATGACAATTTGTTTTTTTTTTTTGGTTATTCCAGCGTCAACTGATTTTGTTTTGAGGGTGTTTTTTCAATCCTTTTTTCAAGAAACAATTTTGTTTTTAGCATAATTTTATAAAATGTTGAAATTTGACATTCAAAAAAACCAAGTGCGTTCTGGAATACACTTTTTTTGTTTTTGGGGTGTTTTTTCATGTTTTTTGAGTCTTTTTGGGCTAGAGTTCCCGTTTTGAGGTCAGGTTACCTATTTCATCGGTAACAGTGTTTGATGATGCTTGGAGGATGTGACTACTTGGCATTAAAAGGGCACATGGGTTAACATCATGGACAACATGTTGTGCATGGGGTGGGGCACACTTCATGGACCCAAACATAGCACTTGGACTATGGGATAGATTCTTGATTGAATTGATGATGTGACAAGAGCTAGAGAAAAGACTAATGGATGGCATGAGGATGTACATTCTTATGAGGAAGACGTATAGTTGGACTAATCACCTAACTTGTTCGAATCAGAGGGCTAGCAATGCTACGAAGGTGTTCTAGATGTTACAAGCATATGGATGTTGGATAGAAGATATGGTTATCAATCTATTATTGGGTTGAAGTATCTTGGCTACAATTCACATGGAGTTCAACACTAAATTGAGAAAGGTTCCCTACACTTGGAGGAAGACATGAACTTGGAAGTTCATGCATTATTCGATGATTATAGCAGAGTTGGAGACATGGACATTGTTGAAAAAGTTGGATTCATCAACACTTTGCGACGATAGTTGCGGCGATATTGTGCACCTGGATGTGACAATAGATCATGCAGCGACATTTTCCGACAAAAGAAGCGACAATATTTTGCACATGGAGTTGCGACGATGGGATGATGTTGTCAAGGGATGATAATGCTTTGAAGTGGTGGAGGATGTAAGGCCCCAACTTTATGAGGCACGTTCACGGTGATGAGTGCACCCACCGAGATTTTGGACGATGTTCGGCCGTCATGCGATGTTACCGGTGTATCGTCGCACCGTAATAGCATGGGCACGGGCATGTGATGATGGACGAACATGGGTGGTCACCGAGCGACATAATGAGGGCATCATCGCATTATAGCCGACGGGGGTCGTTGGCTGAGTGATGTTATAGTGGAACATCACACCATAACCACGGATAGATGAGTCGACGTATTGGGCGTTGGGTAGCCGACGTTACACATAGCGGGGAAGACCAAACGAGGAGTCGACTGGGTCAGCTTGGGTCCGCGAAGTGACTCACACCATTATACTACGAGTAGCTAAATGAACGCGCAGATGTTTTGTTAAGGCATCCAACCAATGAATGAGACATAACACATTCGGGCTAAGGCGAGAAGCATTGAAGCATATGAGCTTCAGCAACATCTTGTTGGTGGAAGCCACAACCGAGGCGAGATAACAGGCCAAACGAAATATGACGGGCGGAATTTAGATAGCCGGGTTGAGTTGTGAACAGAGCGAGGGTGTCGAGCCAAGTCGGGCAGTGCGTGTAGGACAATGTGCAGAACAACACCGTAGGGCGTCTGCATCATGGGTCAAGTTGGGTAGAGCGCAGGGCGTTGGGTCGAGTCAGGCAATGCGTGCATGAAAACATGTGGAACAATACCGTAGGGCATTGGGCAGGGTATGCGATAGGCTAAACGTGACTTCAGACCTCATTCTGAAGCGACCGTAGGTCGGAATTATGTACGACAAAGTGTAACAGGTGTGTATTGGCGGGCCAAAGCTAACCAAAGTGTGAGGAGTCAGTTTGGACACTCTGTGAGCTCGAAAAGCACATGAACATCACGGGAAGAAACTGACCCAGGGTGACCCAAGTGACTCAGCAACATGACACTTGGGCAGATTGTGTAGAAAATTCTCGAAGGTGATTTCAATGTTGTAAATGGATGTTTTGGGCTGGTTTAAGGATTGAAAATTGGTGGAACTTTATGAAAAATATTATTGGGCAGACTTATTAACAGGGAGTTTCCCCTCCCTTGTATGTATGGGTGTACATGTGGATATGATGATGATTTTTATGTTTTCCACTTATTGAAAGAACACTGTGATTAACTAGTTAAGATAGTGTTTCTAAAGGCGTAGTCTACTTGGAGAGTACTTGAAAAAAGAAAAAGAAGGTAGTGTCGCACCTGTCTACAGCTTGGTTTAAAGACTATCAACGTATAGGGGTGTGAAAGAACAGAACCAATGTATTAATAGTAATGTACTGACAAGTTTTCCAGGTCCTAACTAGGTCATCATCAATAAAATTTTGTGAGGAGGCAACTCTCCTTTATCATGTCCCTATAGTTACATGAATGTGAGGGATCTTTCCATGTGATAAATCTTTCAATGTCAAAACAATAATACTTTTGTGATAATGAGACTCTCCATCACATTTCTGTAATTACAGGAAGGTGGTGACTCTCTCCGGATAATAAAGACAATAGGTACTAAATGTAGGGCACATAAAGAAAGGGTATGGTGTATGGTGTATTTGAGTGTGTTTAATTTATATATGTAATTAAAAAATGAGTTTAAACAACATAGATTAAGATCTTATTTCAGTTTTTATAGGCAATCCAACCAAAGTCTCTCTGAAACTCTAAAAAATCTGACATATAAACAACTCTAAAAAAAAACTCATCCATATTGTACTTTAATCCTATAGAAAACATAAATTTACATATAATTATGTTAATACAATGTTAATACAGTCAGAATATTAATCGTCATGTGTTGTACTTTGATAATATGGAAAACATAAATTTACATCTAATGGTTAATACAATGTTATTACAGTTAGAATATTAACCATCATGTATTAAGTGAATGACTTTTCTTAGCTAGCCAAAAAAATTTCTCTAAAAGTTGGAATCTAGTGATCTTTGTCAAAAAAAGAAGAAGAAGGGTGAGTATAAGAGTGTTTGAATTGTTTTTTAAATAGTGGAAATAGATTTTAGAAAAATCTTTATACCCAAGTTCTTTAAAAAAAAATTAGTATAAAAATGTTTTAATTATTTTTTCAATAGTAGAAATAGATTTTAGCAAAATTTTTATACCCAAAATGGAGAAAATTTCTAATTATAACCCAAATTTCTCAAAATTTCTACATAATTTTTTTTTTCGAAATGATGTTGAAATTTCCACTATTTTTCAAAAAAAAAAAAAAAATCTTAAAATAATAAAAATATCTTAAAGTAACTTTGATAAATATAAGTGTCGTGGACTTATGTTATAATGATAAATATTAAGTGTCATAGAGTTAGTTAATACCGAGTTTCGCTCATACTTTTCAGTTTCTTTGTTGAATATTTTTTTTTAATCCAACAGACCCGATGTAAATACTCTGATATTACTTTATTTTTTTATCCAAGTGAGAGTGTAAATGGACCTAGCCAATAATTGACTTGCATAGATACCCTGATATTACTTTGTTTTTATCCCAACGGACAAAATGTAAATTGACCTGGCCAATAATTGACTAACATGATTTATTTTTATCCCATATGACAAAATGTAAAAGGACTTGGCCAATAATTAACTTACATAGTTGCCCTATATGGTACTTAATATTTGATTAATATATTATGACAACACCGACTCAATAATTGAATTACATGGTGGTTAATATTGGATAGAGATATTTTGATTGACATGTTAGCAAGACTATGCAGTAAGTTTCGTTAATATATTATAACAGCAACGTGTAATTGAATTACATGGTGGTTAGTAATGGATTAAGTTTGATTAATATATTATGACAACACCCCGTCAATAATTGAATTACATGGTGGTTAGTATTGGACTGAGATATTTTTATGGATATGTTATGATGACTATGCAGTAAGTTAATAATTAGTTTTATTTAGTATTTTTATTTATTTATTTATTGAATATTATTTTATTTTTATTGGAATATTGAGGTTTGTTATCACAATAAAAGTTACAGTCTAAATTATTATCATTATATTTTTGAGTGGTTTTAGGGTGGATCTCAGAGTTCATAGGTACTAGTAAACATCCAAATTGTTATCATTGTCTTTTTGAGATCTTTTAGGGTGGATCCGAGAGCTCACATACATTAGTAAACATCCAAACTATTATCATTGCCTTTTTTAGTCGTCTTAGGGTGGATCCTAGAGTGGCGGTTAGTTTGCCTGATCGATTTCCAATGAGGTGAGTGTGAAATCCAACACCCTCCCTCAAACGCAAATCAAAGAATCGAACCTTGGCCAAGGCTCTGATACCACATTAGGTTTTCCATTACACCAAAATCACATGAATTAGAAAAAATCCAAACCATTATCATTACCTTTTTTAGTGGTCCCAGGGTGGATCCTAGAGTGGCAGTTAGTCCACATAATAGATTTGCAACAAGGTGAGTGTGAAAATCCAACATAAAAAACATATAAAAAAAGTTATAATTCACTTAAATCATGTTTAATATTTATCGATTATAGCAACCACAATCTCTTAAACTAGTGCTTGAGTAACTTTAATTCTTTCCAAACCATGGTTGGCTTAGGCGTTATTGTTAAATATAGTTACCAATTAAACATGAACTATTACCTCAAAATGAGAACTCTAGCCCAAAAAAACTCAAAAAACATGAAAAAACAACCCAAAAACGAAAAGTGTGTCTTCCAGAACGCACATTTTTTTAGGGTCAAATTTCAACAATTTTTTAAATTATGCTAAAAACCAATTTTTTCTTGAAAAATGATTGAAAAAACACTCTCAAAACAAAAATTGTTGATGATGGAATAACATCGCCAATTTTGTGTGTACAAAAAACAACCTGAAAACGAAAAATGTTGATGGTGGAATAACGTTGTCAATTTTTTGTGTGCAAAAAACACCTTGAAAATGAAGAGTGTTAATGTTGGAATAACGTTTTTTTTTCCTTTTTGGGTAATTTATCAACAGTTTTTAATAATGACGTTAAAGATAAAATATCATGACTCTGAAAAAAATTAAAATTTCAATGATAAACATGACATTAAAGATCAAATATCAAGCCCTAAAATTCCAACAATTTTTAGGCATGGTATTAAAGATAATCTATTATTGTGTCTCTAAAAAGCCTTCAAAATCCAAGGATGACATTAAAGATAAAATATCACATTTATGAAAATAAAATTCCAATGATTTTTAGGCATGGTATAAAGGATAAAATATCACTTCTAAAAAATAAATAAAAAAATTCAAAAAAAACAAAAAATTTGAAAAATAAAATTAAAAAAAAGAAAAATTCAAAAAAACATGCAATTTAAAGAAAAAGTAAATAAAATTTTTCCCAAAACACAAAAAACAACAATAAATTTTAATTTTTTTGAAGTTAAAATAAATAATTTGAAATTAATTAAAATTTATAAATAAATTAAAAAAACAAAAAATAATTTAAATTAAAAAAATCTAATTTAAAAAAAAAAAAATTAAAAATAATAAAAATTAAAATTAAAAATAATAAAATAATAATTTAAATTATATATATATATATATATGAAATGTACAACTTTACATAAAAAAAAAAATAATAATAATCATTCTTTTAATTATTTTTTTTTTTAATTTAAATTAAAAAAAAAAATTAAAATTAATATATTTTTTTTAAATAATAAAAATAAAAACATTTTTAAATATAAAATAAAATAAAATAAATAAATAAAAAAACAAATAAATTTAAAATAGGAAAAAAAAATTGATTAAAAGAAATTAAAAAAAAAAAGTTTGGCCGTCACCCTGGGGCTGCGGGGCTCGGCTGTTGAGCGGCAAGAGAGGTTCCATCTCTCTCGCCACCCGTTGGTCGAGCGTCGCGGCCCCGACATCGGTAAGGGTCGACCCTTGCCACCCTGGGGGCCACGACGCTCGGTCGACGGGTGGCGCGGGAGAGCTGGGAGCTCTCTCGCCACTCGTCGGCCAAGTGCCACGGCCCCTAGGGTGACCGTTAAATCGCATTTTTAAAATTTCTTGATTAACTTCTTTTGATTTAAATTTTTAAAATATCTTTTATTAATTTTGTTTTATTTAATTTTAATTTAATTTTTAATTTTTAATTTTTTTAATTAAAAAAAATGACGACTTATGTTTTTTTTATTCTCTCAAAATGTTGTATTTTCGAAGTTTTTTTTTTAATTTAAATTTTTCTTTTTAAATTTTTAATTGTTTTTTTTTTAATTTAAATTTTTATCTTTATTGTTTTAACATTTTTATTTTAATGTTTTTTATTTTTATTTTTAAATTTAAATTTTCTGAATTTTGATTATTTGTATTTTAGTATTTTATTATTTTTATTATTTTTTAATTTTTAATTTTAATTATTTTATTATGTCGATAGGAATTTTATTGTTGAGTTTATGGTTGATGACACTATTGAGATTCACTCCAATGTTGAGATTTGTTGTCTTCAAGCGAATCTCAACAGTGTCCCTATTACTTCTTCCCAATTTATAAAATCAAACTAAAACTAGTATTGCATATTTCACGCCATGATATAGAGGTCATGCTTCGCCGATGGGTTCAAGCTACCAAGATCAATGGAAGATGATGGAATGGGGTTCGAATTAAACATCAAGAAACTGTCATTTCTCATAGCTAGCTGGGATTGAATTGTAGGGCAACGTTGCTCCGAAGTTGCGACATATCTAATAATGGAGTGTCATTGAACCTCTCTATATTTAAAAGATATCCCACAACAAGTTGTCGACCTAGCTAAGACCTTACATGGGTGTGAGCATGGGGATCATGGTAGACTGTTGAATAAAAATTGGTTTGGTGTATTGGTGTACACATGAGTGATTGAATTGACATTGTCTGACCAATTTCTCAACAATATATATATATATATATAAACACCCACTGTTCAAATTTTCTCAACATCCAGTCATTCAAGTCTTTAGCTTATCACATATGGCTTCCTCAATTTTACCTCGCAGTGTCATCATAGTCGACGCAGGCATTTCAGGTAACGAAATTGAGCTGTGTGAATTGGAAGGATGATCATTTGGTTTTTTTATCTGTACATGGAATTGGATCATCTCTTAATTTTCGTTTCCTTATCATTGTGATCTGTAACTTGGGTTGTAGAAATCATCTCTACAAAGGTTCTCGCAGACAATGGAATCAAATACCTTTTCATTTTGAAGGCCGCAGATCGAATCAGTGGGCGGCTGATGAAGCATGAGTTCAATGGCCTTACAATAGAGAGCGGTGTAGGTTGGGTATGTAGCAGAATTTCGGGGTAACAAAATGAATCCCATATGGGAACTTACCAATAAACACAGCCTTTGCACCTGCTATTCTAATTATAGAAATGTTTTATTCAACATATATGACCCTAGGTATTCATCCTAATCAATTTTTCCTATGTCTCGCTCTGATGATGCACTAGCCGTATAAGTGGTCATTTGATTAATTAATTTAAGGTTGTGTGGGTATGACAATGGTGCTCGAATCCCAAAATCTATTGTAGCAACTTCATATGAGTTAGTAGTGGATTATGCTAATCGTGCGTTGGCCATTGAAGGTGCTTCAGCAGTGGTTAATTCTGTTTCGCCATGTGAAGAATTAAAATCTTAGGAATTGTAATTATTCAGAGCTTTCTTTTATAATTAATATCTCTTTCATAAATTCAAAGCCTCTAATGCAGTTTCATGTTTTTGAACTGGAAATAGATTATATTTTGCATGATTTTTCTTTCAGAATTAATATCAACGCCATTGGGACTAGCAATAGATTATATTTTGCATGATTTTGAGATGGAAGGTATGGTTTCCATAATATTCAATTTGGTATAATTAGATACATATTTCAATCCTATCTGGTTACTGATTATTCATTACTAATGTTGATACAGAAGTAGAGCCCATATCGAGTTTCACCGAATTTGGGCACAAGGAATTCATGGTTGTTGATGATCTAGGCTACGAACATATAGTCTGTAAATTGTAATTTAGAGAAGAATTTCTCCAATATTATGGAAACAGACATGTGGTGGATGACCAACTAAAATTGAACAAGGTATAAGCTCCCTATATTAATGGGTAAAGGACAGACAGATAATTGAATCTTCACATTACAAACTGCTGAGAAATATTCTGACGAATTTTTACCTTTGATGTTGCAGGTGGTGACATAAATAAAATATAAAAACCATGGTCCTATGGTTGAGACTGAATATGGGTCACTTTACATGGCCAAATATGAGTCCTTCACAGTGATCTCATCAAGCTTAACCCTCCTCTCCCTCTAAACACAATTCTCTAGACGATTTTCTTCAATGTACAATTCTGTAATGTACATTATTTTTGACCAATAATGGATTTGATATGATTTTCTTGAAGTGTTGGGAAATAAAATATTTGTTCAACTGTGATATCATAATTTACACGAAGATATTCCTGAAATTCCCCTCTAAGTCATGGTCCACGGGGGATGGTACATAATTCCTCCTTTACGCTTATTCAAAGTGTTGTAGCTCCTAGAGACAGCCTTGAGTTGTATAAAGACCAGTGCCTAGGACATCTTAAATGCAAGGAGCATATGACTCAATTGACTGCAGTTGGAAATGTTTGGCTTTCATGCAACTATCACTCAGATGAATGGTTTTAATAAGGGTGGAACCAAGACCCCAAAGTTAAACACAACAACTAGGAAAAGTGCAGAAACTAAGTACAAAATGCAATAATTAAATGCATCAGACAGCTCTAAAACAGAATATTGTAAAGGGGGCCAACTTCTAAAATGAACACATAGATATCAAGCTATATGTGAGCGATGACTATGACAGAAGATGGAGTAAGATACCAACTATAATCGGGCTTATCCAAGTATAAGAATCCATATATATTGGGCTTATGCGAAGATAAGAATCCATATATCTAGACTCGTTCAAAGATAAGAATCCATTGTAGTTAATATTGGATGGATGGCGGAAGAGTTAGAAGATGAAACAAAGTATCATGCCTGAGCCATATTTAAAGCACTGTAGATGAGTAAATATGAGTATCTGCTATGATAAATTCACATTTAAACATGGGAGCACTCGCATTCCAGAGCATTAGATACAAGAAATGCAGAGAGATATGAAATGAACATTTGTATTAAAAAACATGGAGAAGAGTTACAACCTGTGAATCATCCAGAGCAGAATCCCCAATTCCAGCAAAACTTCTTTCTACTGAGTCCCTATGGTATCTTCAAACATCCACAATCAAAGTTCATACAACATAGATACAGAATACTTAAGCTCAGTGAGTCCTTTGGAAAATCTGGAACCTTTCACTACTGTTGTCTTCCTGTTTTTATAACCTCTGATTCCTATGCGCGAGAAGATATTTTGGGAAAATATCTTCCCCGCGTGCTTTTATGCTATTTCAGGTCTAAATAAAAAACAAAGAAAATGATGAGGTAGAATTGCCTCTCATCATCTTAGAATGCATCCCTAAAGCCATTTCTAACTGAAATGTAAACAATTTACTAAACTAAAAGTGAAAATTGCGAGAGTGAATTAAGGATTTCACCCGAAATGACAAAGTGAATAGGACATAAGGTAAAAAGGCCACGCGGGCCCAGTCATGAATGATCATCATTGTTTGATGAGGCAGAGCTCTTGCTGCTGTTGGCGAAGGAAATACCACTAGTCACGGGAATGAGTGGCCTTCTATACTAGAGGGTGCGACACTGCTGGTAGTGGCTGAGTTGGTCTTCTGCACTGGAGGGTCTTACAGAAAGGCCAATAGTCACGATCCATTGACTAAGACGTGAAACTGACCCTTATTATTTCTTTTCTTTGATTTCTTTGGGCGTGGAGGATCATCATCCTTGGCCTTGAGCCACTGTGATTGGCTATGAGAGGGCTTGTGCACTTAAAATGCCATGAAAAACCTGCACAGACAGCAAACTAATTAAATAATTCCTGCGATGAGTGGTTGACTGCTTCAGAAGGCTCGGGTGAAGGTGGAAGAGCAGTGCGGAGGCAAGGAATGCAGCAGAGGAGCTTCTATGGAAAAAGCATGGTTTGAAAGTAAGTATGGGCACACAATTAGTGATAAGCAGTTTCGGGAATACCGGAGGTGGTATTCACGCGAAGTTGAGGTGGTAAGCAGTTTGGGGCTAAATGAACGCGATACGGGTTGGTGGTTGACACGTGTCCATGGGAAAACTATCTATTTCTCATTCAAAATGTACTATGAAGGGGTGTGGGAGAAATGAACATGAAATGAATGCGAACTGTTCGATTTGGGGAAAACAATGGTGGAGATTAAACAGAAGTATGATAAAAAGGCCAGCGTGGTAGGGTGGGACCAGCGGGATGATGTCAGCAATCCTGTCATGTAGCGGGATGATCAGTTGCGGGGTGATAAGGTGAGAGTGATCTGGGCCATTGGATGAGGGAGATCAATGGTCCAAATCGGAGCAGGGGAGTGTAATATTGGGTGAGTGATCGGGAAAGTAGCGATCGAGCGATGGAGCGAGGACCATTGGATGGGGGATGAGATCAATGGTGGAGATCAACTGCAGGGGCAGTTGGGGGTACATACGGGTTTGTGGGCCGGGTGCGCAGTGGATATGGACCGTTGGATGAAGATCTTCAGCAATCAAAGGAGTCAACTGCGGGGGCACTGGGGAGTACGAGCCACTTTGGTCGGGTGCCCCCGCAATGAACTTGTGCCATAGATCTGAGTTGATTGGGCGAGGGAGATTCTATTCGCGGAGGGTGGACATCGATGGAGAAAAATAAAGTGAAAATGATATGCAGCGATATGCGATGTGCGATGGATGGGGGAGAGCGCGATGGAGTGATGACCATTGTATATACGAAGATCAACGGTCAGGATTGCGTCGGGGTTTCGCACATCGGCGGAAAAGAATTTAGGAACGAGAAATTTGGAGTGTTCCGATGTGCGCTGAGCGATGGATGGGCACAGCACGATGGAGCGATGATCGTTGGATCTGCGGGAGGAGATCAACGGTTAGGATCACATTGGGGTTTCTCACATCGGTGGAAAAGTATAAAAGGCGGATGGAAACGGGGAGGAGCAATGTGCGATGGAGCGATGCAATGGCCATTGGATCTTGGGGAATGGATGGTCCATATCTTATCAGAGGATCAGCCATCGGCGAAACAGAAGACTTGGAAACGGGAACCCTGAAAGAGCGACGTGTGATCACCAATGGGCTTAGCGCTTGGTCATAGGTCCCGGTATTATGGTGGAAAAGGAGCTCGAGTTTAAGCGAAAGGGGCCTAGAGGCCTGATATGTAAAAATGAGCATTTTTAAAGAAAAAATATGGATTTTAGCCTTTTCAAGGGTTCTGATAGTTGAAAAAGGGGCTTTAATATTCCATTCAGTCCTTGTTGTATTTTCTATGTAGTATAGGGTCCCTTATCATTAGACATCTCGGCTCAGTGAGGGATGTCATAACAACATTGGCTCCATTTGGGGATGAATCGTTTTTCCTTGAGCACGTCGAGAACTCCACAGACCATCTATTAGCCTTCTTCTTGCAAACATAGTCTCTTGATGCGCTTCTCTTCTTTCTTCATGAAAAATCAAAACAACAAACATCATAATAAAAGCAACTGGATAATGTACAATATCATACAGCAGACCTTTCGGCCTCAATCAATACTGAAAAAAAGGTTTTAAGAATTACCCTTTCACAGAGGCTTCGAGCAGATCACCCTGCAAATTTTCCAGTCTGAAAGTATTTTTTCCTCTGGCTTCTGCAATCTTGAAATGTTTGAACCATAGAGGATCGAAATTTCCATGCTTTCCCTTCTCAACCTTTCTTATGTCCCATCTTAGCACCAGATCTCCAACCTACATATCTTTATCTTTAGCATGTTGATTGAACAAGTCTTTCATGCTCTCTTGGTACTCAGTCAACCTCTAATTTACTTGACTTCAGGTCTCCTCCGTCTCTACCAACTGATTTATTCTTTTGGTAAGATCATTTGGTTCCTCTTGACAGTCCTA
Source organism: Pinus albicaulis (assembly GCA_034641835.2). Lineage (NCBI taxonomy): Eukaryota > Viridiplantae > Streptophyta > Pinopsida > Pinales > Pinaceae > Pinus > Pinus albicaulis. The sequence goes on along the minus strand of CM076582.1, from coordinate 261,792,980 downwards.
CATGAACCTAGCCACAGGTAAGGCTAATTGTATCAGGAAAACTGCTGCTCTACCATATACCAATTCATATGGGGATTTTCCTGTTGACCTCTTACTAGTGATTCTATTTTCCCATAGCGCGAACTTGAGCTATGAATCCTAGTTCTTCTAGTTTTCATTTATGGCCTTCTTCAATGCCCTTAGAAAAATTTTGTTTGATGATTCTACCAATCGATTTCCTTGTGGGTAATTATGCAGTAGAGTGTCCTAATACAATATTATATTGTTGGTAGAAATTGATAAATTTGATAGACTTAAAATGCTGAGCATTTTCTGTGACAATCTTAGCAGGGCAGCCAAACCTTGAGATAATTTTATCTTCCAGAAACTTTATCACCACTATGTCTATAGCATTCCTTGCTGGCACGGCCTCTACCCATTTAGTGAAGTAATTGGTGGATTTTAGTATTCATTTGTGTTTATCGCTTGAGGCAGGATTAATTTTGATGATGAAATCAATTCCCCATTGCTGGAAAGGTTCTTCTATGTGTATCGGGATCATAGGCAAAGGTGTGAACTTCTGCCTTTTAACAAACTTTTGACATTTCTCGCAGGTCGTTACTCGAGCATAAACATCTCCGAAAATCCTGGGCCAGAAAAAACCTGCTTTTAGGATCTTATGTGCCATGGCCTTCCAGCTATAATGGCCACCACAGATGCCCTCGTGGAATTCTGCCATCACCTCTTCTACTTCATTTTCCGTGAGACATAAAAGTACTATGCCCGATGGGTCCCTCCAATACAGACAACCATTTTCTATGATGAAATTCTGAGATTTTAGCCTTCGCATTCTATACTTTGTCTTCTTGCATCTTGGAGGACATCTAAGAGTTAAGAGGTATTCTACGATTTCTTTGTACCAGGCACAGAGTAGGTACTTCATATGGGTCTTTTGTGTAGAAGTTTCTATCCCGTGCTACTCATCTGCTCGTCCAGGCTCTTCATTGGCCACCATAGACAAATTTATCCCCAAAGTCTGACAGTTTGATTCAGAAAGGATCTTATTTTAATCCCTGTCCCTTTATTAGCTTAGTGGGGCGTATCTCCAACTCATACTCCTGTATCTTGGCTATCCATTTTCCTCTCTTTCCTTCACTACCTCCCTGAATCAAGATGTCTTTTACAACCCTTGTGGGTACGAATGCAATTATAGCTGACTGCAATACATACATCGGAAAGGCCTTCAGATATTTGACCAAGGCATAAGCTTGTTTCTTCAGGATGTTATAATTTAGCTCAGCGTCGCGAAGCACTTGGTTGAAAAAGGAAATAGGTTGCTCATGCCCCTCCTCGTTCTTCTGCAATAATACTGTTGTGACAGTGTGGGGAGATGCAAACGAAAAGATCATAAAGGGTTTTGCATAATCGGGTCCCGCCAATACTGGGGCTTCTATGAAAGCATTTTTGATCCTGTTAAATGCTTCTCATGACTCAATAGTCCATTTTAATTCTTTATCTTTCTTCAACATCTCAGTTAGGTACCGAAATATCTCTGCATAGTTCGTTATGAATCTTCTCAAGAAGTTGATACGGCCAAGAAAAACTTGGACCTCTTTCTTATTTCTAGGCAAGGATATACCCTTTATGACTTCTACCCTTTTCAGGTCAATTTTTTCCCCTGCCTTTGTTACAATATGCCCCAACATTTTACCCCCTTCTAAAGCAAACAGAGATTTCTGGGGGATTAAGGACAATCTATACCTGCGTCACTTGTCAAAGGTTCTGTGCAAATGCTCTATATCTTCATCATCATCCTTTGAGAAGTCCGTGATGTCATCTAGGTACACCACCACGAATTTGTCTTGTTCCCCCACAAAAGAAATTTCCATGGCCCTTTGAAATGTAGCCCCTGCATTGATCAATCCAAACGACATTCGAGCATACATAAACGTTCCCCAAGGAGTGGTGAATGTGGTTTAACTTTGGTCCTTCGAAAGCACTGCTACTTGGTTGTACCTAGAAAAACCATCCATCATGGACATACGTGAAGATCCTACCACCTTCTGCAATATATGGTCCATCTTGGGTAGCGGATAATCATCTTTCAGAGATGCTCTGTTCAAGTTCCGAAAGTCAACACACATTCTTATTTCTTCGTTCTTCTTCAGACTGGGACCAGGTTGGCCACCCATTCAGAATATCTTAATGGCACAATAATCTTAGCCTTCAACAATTTCTTTATTTCCTTTTCAATTGAAGGAAGGTTTAAAGGATTAATCTACCTTAATTTTTGTTTGTGTGGCTTAGCATCTCCTTTTAATGGAATATTTTGCTGGATAATGCTAATAGCAAAGGTCTTCAAATCTTGATACGACCAGGAAAAGATGTCTTTATATGTCTGAAATATCTCCCGATATTTCTCTTTGTATTCTTCGGGTATCTTATTATACAATTTCACAATCTTGGGATCGGCCTCTGTGCTGAGGTTCAGGTCATCTACCTGATTTTCTTCAACAACCTTACTTGGCTAGATTGGGACATCATTCTTATCAAATAGTCTCTCCAGGGGGACCAGTCCTCTGGGTATTACATTCCCTTTGAGCTGGAGCACCTTGTGCCCAACTAAAGTATCCTTCCATTTATTCTAAGGAAGCTCCTTAGTCTCTTCATCCCCAACATCTATGTCCATATTGGAGAATTCCCCAATAGTTTCCATGAATATCTTGACTTGCTCTTCGTCTTCAAACACCTACCAGTGTTTGACATTCTCAAGGATGGAAGGACGGTAGCAAACCTCTATTTCATACCTCAAGAGGGGGTTCTGAGGTGGTCAAAAAGTGCTTGTAGCTATTGCAAGAGAGTCTGCCATTATTTTTTGGTCTCTTGGCATGAATTGGATATTTAATTCTAAGAATAAATTCTCTACCAAGTCCCATACCTCATTTCTGTAAGCCCTCAATCATGGGTGCTTAGCTTGACATTGATTTCTTACTTGTCTCACCACCAATTCTGAATCTCCCAAAACCTTCAAGCTTTGAATATTCATGTTCTTTGCTGTTTGTAGACCTAGCAGTAAGGCTTCGTATTCGGCCACATTGTTCATGGCTTCATACTCTGATTTGAAAGATAATGGGACCAGTTGTCCAGTAGGGGAGATAAGGAGAACCCCAGCTCCATTCCCTTCCTTTGAGTTGGCTCCGTCAAAGTGCAAGGTGCAAATCCCACCTTCTTCATTACTTGAAGACTGCTCAGTCTTCACTTGACAAAAAGATGGCTCCCACAAGTAATGTTGGTCTTCCTCAAGCATTAGACAAGAAAACTCACCCTCTTTGATGTACACTGGTGAATTCACTGAATTATCAACTTTAGTGACCATCTTCACAAACCTTGTTTCCTGGTATAATCTCCTTTCTTGGCCTCCAAACAAAGGGATGGTCGCATAAGTTAGGTCCAACTTTATAGATCCTTTGATTTTTGTACCCCATGATCTTGATAACAACATCCCAAACTGAGCTGGGATGTCAGCCACTACTATGTCCATTACCACACTCTTAGCTAGGATTTGGGCTAGATTTACCACCAAATCCTTGATCATCCCCAAACATTTGATTTTTTTAGAATAAAAGGATTAGAGATCTTTATATGGGCGAGTGCTCCACAACCTCGTTGTTCCATCAGTAACAGGGGCAGGAGGTTATGATACGCTCCAGAATCCAGCATACAATTTTGCAATAACAGGTCATGAATTACTAAGGAGACATAGAAACGGGTAGTTGAAGAATCTAGTTCCTCAACATGGGGACCAAACACAACCATGGGCCTTTCTTCTTGGAGGTTTAGACTATCTGGGATTGGAGAAGCTCCTTGAGGAATCATGAATGATGAAACTTGAGCCTGATAGGATGGTCACTTCAGGAGTTCATTCAAAGGGACGGAAATTTTTACTATTTCTAGCTCTTTCTGAAGGCTAAACACAGGAGGAGGATTCTCTATGAGACTTTCCTTTAGCTCTTTACTATTGGCTGAAGGTTTTTCTTCCTTTGAGATGGGTTTAACAATTGCATTTGGATTAGAGGCCAACTTAGAAAAGGAAGGAATGGAGTCATTAGAATGTAAAGGCTCAGTTATAGGTCTCTTACCTTTATCTTGAATTTTCTGAGCGACAGTCTCCTTCTGAGGCATCTCTTCTTCTTGTTCTTGTGTGCACATTCTCTTTCTAGAAGACCTGAGATCATATTTTCTATAAGATTGTGCTTGCATGAAGTCTACAAATTGTTTACAGTAATCATCAATCTCTGGATATTCAGCAGCACTTGTTTTTTCTTCTACTTCTTGAGAGGAAAGCTCCACTCCTTCACTTTCTTGTACAGAAGACTCAACTTCATCACCATTTGAGTAAGCAAGATATTGATCATATTTGCCACCGGGATTTTCTTCGGTAGGGTCATCCATTTTCCCTTGCAGATACAGCGGGGGATGTATGTGATCCTGCTACTCCTTCCGATCTCTTTGTAATATTTGCAAAGGAGGCTCTTTATATTGTGGGTTAAATCCTTTGTTTGGAGAAATTTGGAATGGCTTGGAGAATGTGTTCTTTGCCTTGAGCTCAAGCTTCACAAGCTTGCTCGAAAGGTTCTTGATCATTTTTCTCATCTCTTCTATTTTGTAATCTGCTACCTCTCTATCTTGACCAGAGGTAGATGCTTCTTCTTTCCCTCTACGTCTAGCATCATGGTCTGACATCCATTTTGATTTACCCGTAGAGGCAAAGTTAGCTTCCACTTCCAATGCATCAGTATGGGCTTCATCCAGAGTAGCAGACTTCCTTTCTCTTAAAGAGAATCCGAATTCTGACTCAAATTCTGCTACAAACAACACCTTAGCAACGATCTGGTGAGGCTTCATTTTGGCTGGGAGACTTGTATATAATTTATTAAACCTCTTGATGAATTCGGACACATATTCATTATGTCTCTTTCTAAGTGTGTTTAATTCTGTAAGACAGCATCCATGGTCCTTCTTCTCTCCCCATTTATTAATAGAGGCATTTTCCATTTCCTCCCAGTTATTAATGGAGCGGTCTCCTAAACTTTTGAACCATTTTCTGGCCTCTCCATCTAGATACTAGACAAAAAATCTCAACACCACATCCAGATGTTCGATATTGAAATTTTTTGCGAAGGCGCAGAAAACTTCCAGGTGTTTCTGGGCTTCAATATCATTTTCTCCATTGAAACATGGTAGGATCTTTAAGTAATCCTGAGGCATGTCATTCAGGATCTGAGGCAATGCCAGGGGGGCATATTTGTTCAGTAGGAAGCCAGGAACAACCATCGGAGGTTGTGGAGGTGGCAGGAGATTCTGATGTATAAAAGGAGGTGGTGGAAGAGAACTATGTATAACAATGGGGATATACTGAACAACGGTTTGAGGGGTTGATTGAATTGCTAGAATATGAGAAGTGGAAACCTCTGTGACTTCTTTAAATTCTTCAGCTTCGGGAGTGGGATGAAAAAAGAAGCTCGTGGTATCTACAGATTCAGCCTCATCTTTGACTTCAATATTTTCCAGGGAGGGGCTATTTGAAGTATAATCAAGGGTTCTTGTAGTAGACTCGGGACCTTGATCTTGAGCTAATTGAGAGGAGGATGGAGAGTCTTCCAGGGAGAATCTGGGAATATCTATATAAGCTGTTTTTATTTCTCTCCAACCTCTTTTGTGCAAAATCTTCTCTGGATCAGACACTGAAGGTGTTCTCAACTGGGATGCATCTGACCTTAGGTGTGTCTTTCGGGAAGCCAGGACTGCAAATAGATTTATCTTTGAATGACAGTGGAGTCGCTAAGGTGAGGGATCTACAACTCCCAACCCTTATTGCTCACCTATTCTGAAGGGTGGATGAATATTTCTCGAGGTCCAGGGATTTAGTTATTTAAATTATTTCCCCGGCAACGGCACCAGAAAGATGTTGTAGCTCCTAGAGACAGCCTTGAGTTGTATAAATACCAGTGCCTAGGACATATTAAATTCAAGGATCATATGACTCAACTGACTGCAGTTGGAAATGTTTGGCTCTCATGCAAATATCACTCAGATGAATGGTTTTAATAAGGGTGGAACCAAGACCCCAAAGTTAAACACAACAACTAGGAAAACTGCAGAAACTGAGTACAAACTACAATAATTAAATGCATCATAAAACTCTAAAAAATAATGCTATAAAGGGGGAAAAATTCTAAAATGAGCACATAGATATCAAGTTATATGTGAGCGATGACTATGACAGAAGATGGAGTAAGATACCAACTAGAACTGGACTTATCCAAGTATAAGAATCCATATATACTGGGCCTATGCGAAGATAAGAATTCATATATCTAGACTCGTTCAAAGATAAGAATCCATTGTAGTTAATATTGGAATAATGGCGGAAGAGTTAGAAGATGAAACAAAGTATCATGCCTAAACCATATATAAAGCACTGTAGATGAGTAAGTATGAGTATTTGCTATGATAAATTCACATTTAAACATGGGAGAACTCACATTCGAGAGCATTAGATACAAGAAATGTGGAGAGATATGAAATGAACATTTGTATTAAAAAACATGGAGAAGAGTTAAAAATTGTGAATCATATAGAGAGGAATCCCCAATTCCAGCAAAAATTCTTATTACTAAGTCCCTATGGGATCTTCAAACATCCAAAATCAAATTTCATACAACATAAATACAGAATACTTAAGCTCAGTAAGTCCTTTGGAAAATATGGAACCTTTTGTTAGTGTTGTCTTCCTATTTTTATAGCCACTGATTCCTATGCGCGAGAAGATATTTTGGGAAAATATCTTCCCCGCGTGCTTGTATGGTGTTTCAGGTCTAAATAGAAAATAAATATGATGATGAGTAGAACTACCTCTCATCCCCTTAGAACATAGGCCTAAAGTTGTTTCTAACTGAAATGTAAACAATTTACTAAAATGAAAGTGAAAATTGCAGGAGTGAAATAAGGATTTCACCTGAAATGAAAAAGTGAATAGGACATAAGGTAAAAAGGCCACGCGAGCCCAGTCATGAATGATAATTGATGTTTGATGAGGCAGAGCACCTGCTGCTGCTGGCAAAGGAAATACCATTAGTCGTGGGAAGGAGTGGCCTTCTGTACTGGAGGGTGCGACACTGCTGGTAGTGGCTGAGTTGGTCTTCTGTGCTGGAGGGTCTTATAGAAAAGCCAATAGTCACGATCCATTGAATAAGACATGAAACTAAACCTTATTATTGCTTTTCTTTGATTTCTTTTGGCGTGGAGGATCATCATCCTTGGCCTCGAGCCACTGTGATTGGCTATGAGAGGGCCTGTGCACTTAAAATACCATGAAAAACCTACACAAACAAAAAAATAATTAAATAAATTCTGCGATGAGTGGTTGACTACTTAAGAAGGCTCGGGTGAAGGCGAAACTGTAATGCGGAGGCAAGGAATGTAGTGGAGGCGTTTCTATGGCAAAATCATGGTTTGAAAGGAAGTATGGGCACTGAATTAATGATAAGAGGTTTCTGGAATACCGGAGGTGGTATTCGCGTGGGGTTGAGGTGGTAAGCAGTTTGAGGCTAAATGAACATGATATGGGTTGGTGGTTGACGCGTGTCCACATGAAAACTGCCTATTTCGCGTTCAAAATGTACTATGGAGGGGTGTGGGAGAAATGAACGTGAAAATGAATGCAGACCGTCCGATTTGGGGAAAACAACGGTAGAGATTAAACGAAAGTATGATTAAAATCCTAGCGCGGTCCAGTGGGACTGGCGGGATGACGTCAGCAATCCTGTCATGTAGCGGGATGATCAGTTGCGGGGTGATAAGGCGAGAGTGATGTTTGCCGTTGGATGTGGGAGATCAACAGTCCAGATCGGAGTAGGGGAGTGTAATATTGGGTGAGTGATCGAGAAAGTAGCAATCGAGCAATGGAGTGAGGACCGTTGGATGGGGAATGATATCAATAGTGGAGATCAACTGCGTGGGCACTTGGGGGTGCGGACGTGTTTGTGGGCCATGTGCCTCCATAGTGGATATGGACCATTGGATGAAGGTCTTCAGCAGTCAAAGGAGTCAATTGCGGGGGCACTGGGGAGTATGGGCCACTTTGGTCAGGTGCCCCCACAGTGAACCTACGCTATAGATCTGGGTTGATCGGGCCGCGGAGATTCTATCGGCGGAGGGTGGATATCGGCGGAGAAAAATAAAGTGAAAATGGTATGCAGCGATATGTGACGTGCGATGGATGGGGGGGAGCGCGATGGAGCGATGACTGTTGGATCTATGGAGAACAACGGTCAGGATTGCGTCGGGGTTTCGCACGTCGGTAGAAAATAATTTAGGAGCGAGAAATTTGGAGTGTTGCGATGTGTGATGAGCGATGGATGGGCGCAGCATGATGGAGCGATGACCGTTGGATCTGCAGGAGGAGATCAACGGTCAGGATGGCATCGGGGTTTCACACATCAGTGGAAAAGTATAAAAGGCGGATGGAAACGGGGAAGAGCGATGTGCGATGTGCAATGGAGCAATGTGATGTTTGTCGGATCTTGGGGAATGGACGGTCCAGATCTTATCGAAGAATCGGCCATCGACGAAACAGAAGACTTGGAAATGGGAACCCTGAAAGAGCGACGTGTGATTGCTGATGGGCTTAGCGCTCAGTCACGGGGCCCGGTATTATGGCGAAAAGTAGCTCGGGCTTAAGCGAAAGGGGCCTAGAGGCCTGATATGTAAAAATGAGCGTTTTTAAAGCAAAAAGATGGATTTTAGCCTTTTCGAGGGTTCCGATAGTTGAAAAGGGGGCTTTAATAGTCCATTCAGTCCTTGTGTATTTTCTATGCAGTATAGGGTCCCTTATCATTGGACATCCTGGCTCGGTGAGGGATGTCATAACAACACAAAGCATGGATATTACACTTTCTAGAAATAGTGTATTATGACCAAATAGTTTTCTGATACAGAAAACATGTTCACAACATAATAATATCATTTTCATAGAATTAATCATTTATGGTGCAACACATGGAAAACACTAATCTAGGATCAAACATCCTGATTGTAACAGTGAGACAAGGAATCGAGACATGTAGAGGCATAGGGTGATGAAGAGACTAAAGCAGAAGTAATGGTGGTGGTCAAAAGAATGTTCAGCGATGGCATTCCTGAAGCAGAGAAATTTTTTGTTCCAAAATAGAAGAGGAACCGATTTCAGAGAAGAATCTATAGTAATTATCCAATTTTGGTGGACAAGAAGCATTTCCATGACATAAGGGTAAGGATAAAATATATATATTAAGAACAATGGGTGTCTATATAGGGGAGAGATGTCTAATGTTATGCAAGGACTAGTAATTGTGATAGTACTGGTCCCACCAACCCACTAGAAATTGACATATGTGCAACCAATAACTAAACAAAAACAAATAAATTTAAGTCCAAATTTTCCCAAAACATTGACTAGGCCCACAACTGTCCATAAATAGTTGAATAAGTATTAAGAGTAAAAATACTACTATCTCAACTAGAAAACTCATAAAACCATTAATCCTTCCCAAATGATCTATTTCAGAAGTACAAACTAGCAGTCACTTCAACCCCACTGATCAAAACTGATGTTGTATATCCCAACTACATATCCATACTTGCACATAATAAAATTTAATGTATGCCAGCCATAACTACTGTGTTTTTCAACATTTAAACCCATTGTCTTCAATAAATGACACCTAGCCAATAACAACATTTAAACCCACTGTGTACAATAAATGGCACCCACCCAATAATTTCAATAAATGACATTCAACCTATTCTATTTCTCATTAAAACAGATCAAAGCACATGGATCAAAAAAAACAAATTCCCAACCATTGGATCACATCAAATTAAATCTTGATCACAAATATATTCAAGATAGTTTTTTCAATTACACCAAAATTTTCTTACAGATTTATTTTAATTTCCGAGTCTTTGTTTCAGTTTTATTGCACTTTTATTTTCATTTCTGAGTCTTTATTTCAATTTTCTTATTTTAATTTATATGTCTTTATTTCAGTTTTCTTACACTTTAATTTTCTTGAAAAAATATATTTTTTTCTATTTTCCTATATTCTGAATGAAATAGGACACAACCATAATGCAGAGTATTGTCTAGTATGGCTAGCTACAGATGAAAAAGAACAGAAAAAAGAACAAAACTTGTTTATAGTTGATCACCAATTCATCCGAATTCCTAGGAAAGTTTCAATGTTATAAAGAGAGCGTGTATGTTAAATTTACCGAAATTTTTTTTCAAACAATCTCTACTCCTCTTGTAGGGGATTTTCCTTATGTGAATACTTTCGGTGGCCATCCAAAATATCATGTCAGAATTCTGAACTAGAAAAAGTATGAACACCATCTAGGAGTTATCACATCTCACTTTTTCCTCAATGCAGTGTCAACAATTTCTCATGTGGCATCCTTTATTCTCTCCATGGCGAACCACCATGGTAGCTTTCCCTGAAAGTGGTAAAAATATGGAAGGTTAAATATGGAAGATTGAAAAATTCAAAACATAACATTGAATTTATTGCAGGCTTGCTACACTGAGCAAACACGTCATCCAACTATGCGACCAAGACCTTTACCTTCTATGCTTCCATCAAAGATAAGCCCAAGACCTTTACCTTCTAGGCTTCTACCAAAGGTAATCCCAATGAGAACCTGATGGCACAGATTGAAAAATACTAAATATAACATTAAATTTTTTGTAAGCCTACTATATTGAACAAATGAGTCCTTCGATTAAGTGAAGAAGAAAATTACCTTTTAGGCTTGTAGAAGACTAATGAGGACTTTAGGCCTTACTTTAAAGGAAGAGTTGAGGAAGCTCACCTAGAAAGACTTACAGGACCATGACTATTGCTTCAAGTAAGACCTTCCAAGAGATAGCAAAACATATAGGGCCTTCACTATAGCTTCAGGTTAGACTTCCCAAGACCTGAGATGTTATTTGTGCCTAAGTAAGACCTCTCAATACCTTCAGCTATGTTCAAACGTAAGACATTTTATTGGTCCATAAATTCTTGTCTTCCCAAAGCACTATAAAACATGAGAATTCTTTGTAAGAGACATTAGAGATTTTGGTGTAATATTACTCTTATCGTCCATTCTACGAATGTTAATTTAGACTATATAAAACCCAGAGACACAATAGTAACTGTTCCTGATTTACTGATAAGCTCAACCCTAAGTGTCTCGAAGAAGTTCAATAATGCTCCTTTGGTTTCTTGTAAACAAGAGGTTATAAATAAAATCATGCTCTTTATTATTATTATTATAGGCTTTTTTATATGGAGAAGGATGAAGATATTATGAGAGTCATACATTGGTAACTGTTATAAATGGGAAGGGATGAAATGCACTCAAGAAACTAGTGACCATTATCTATAAAATCATGCTCTGTATTATTATTATTGTGGTTTTTTTTATATCTCTTAGGTAATTACACGAAATTCTTTAGTTTAATATGAATATACACTAAAGAAATATTCAATTTCAAGACAAATAGTTGCGATCCGTTGTTAAGTTGTAGGGAAAATCATTAACATTCAAAATTCTCAAAACAGAGTACATACCATATTAAACATTATTTTCAATCTTAGAAATTTGTAAAGAAAGAATTCTAAAGTAGAGAAGCTACTCAAATAATCAAAAGGTGTCGTGACGCTATCTTAAATTTCACTATATACCCCATAACATCATCATACAACATATATTTCACTAATTTATCTTTCTTAATATGAAGGAACTTTTTAAGATCGGTGCACTTAAGAAATATTTATGTTTTGGAAATTATTATTGCAAGCTTTGAAATGGAATTTATATATTTCTATCTAGTCCCAAAGTGTTTAATGAGAGCCCATGAAGGTTCGAATTGGGACTGTAATAGTTCCTGTAGCCGGTCATGGGGTGTTGACAGCCTGGCCATTCCTGGCATCCTCGATAGACATAAAGATGATCATATTTTGTCAAAATTAAGCACTCAAGATACCATAATTAAAATCCTTATGACCAATTTTTGTTCACTAACATTAATTATTGATAAATCACTAAAATAGTCATATATTTATCTAATATGTATCTTGGACGAACCTGAAGTTAATTTTTCTACTTCCTTGCTTGTCTAGATCTGAAATTCAAAGTTGCAAGTGATTCCCTTATTTTAGAAAAATCTACTGAAGGAGATTGATTTGGAAGTTTTACTTGAAATTAGTAAAACTAGTTTCGCATTTATCCAACTAAAAATGAAACATGTCCCTTTTTATTTGTAAATCCAAACAATAGGAAAGGATCCACGCTAGGCAATAGGTTTATCATTCCATCTTTTGGAGAAATGAAATGTCTACCTATTAGATAACGATGCATACTATATTACTATTATTATAAAATAATACTCCTGCAAGCTCTTTAATCCCTTAGAGACAAGTCAAGAACTACCTGTTGAAAGAAATATATTAATGAAAACTATTGCGTCTAGATTTATTTTGTATCTAGATTGACCCAAATATGAGTATCCTTGTTTAATAGGGAAAATAACCATTTTGATGTAATGTTTCAATCAAGTCTTCAAGGAATCCCTTGTATAGAACAAATAAGGAAACAATACTAGCTTTTATAAACAATATGTATATAGACCAAAGGAGGAAACAATACTATCTTTTATAAACAAGTTATCAAAAAAGTCATTGTATTTTAAGACTAAAAACAAGTTATCAAAATAATAATCACTTTTATATTTGAAGACATACAAGTAATTCCATTTGTAGATTTTTTTTCTTAAGGAGATTGTTAAAAAGCCATATGTATGAAAATCTCTTGAGATGCTACTAACATACATGTTGATAATTCTGGTAATAAAGCAGAGATATGTTTGGCTTTTATGAAAGCATACTTTTTAATTATTCTCAACTAAATGCATGCAATAATTCTACAGGTAGTTGCATCTATGGTGAGATTTAGCTATGTAGCTCATACAAGGAGAAGTGGCAGAAGAGTGACCAGGGGTGCCCAACTGTGATGCACTTCATCAGATGAGGAAAGGACAGGTGACGTGAATGTCAACAATTCTCCAAGAAATGTTGTTGAGGATGACCATGTGGCTGAAGCGGATGTTGCCACACCATCACTCAGAGAGCGACAATCAACCACAGTCCAAGGGGAAAGTTCAACTAAGAATATCAGTGCTATAAGAGGTTGGAAAAAAGAAGAAAGGTTAGCTGAAGTTAATGACATAGATTTTAATGGATATTTAATTTAGGAACCTCCAAAGAAACATGGTATTCCTCCCTCATCAATACATTATTGGATAAATGGGCTCACTCATACCAAACGTAGAGGGCCTCTTACAGTTATGACTTAAGAGGAGGAGGTCGAGGTGGTTGAGTGGTGTAAAGAAATGGCCCAATTTAGACATGGGTTAGAGTTGATACAACTCAAATCCATAGTTGCTCAAATTTTTCAAGGGAGGCCAAACCCATTCAAAGATGGGTTTCCTGGTAAATCATGGTTTGGGTTTAAAAAAATGCATCCAGACGTTTTATTTCATATAGCTGAGGGCCTTGACAGAGAAAAAGCACTATATTTGTGCCCTGCAGTTGTATGTAAGTTATATGACACTCTTTCTAGTTCATACGATAAACATTCTTATGGTGCAGACCATATATGGAACTGTGATGAAACAGGTTTACAAGCGGGAAGGAATTGTGGCATGTGGGTAATTACCAAGAGAGGGAGCCGAAACATGCCAAATATTTTTCCTAAGAGCAGGGAGTGGATAACCATTTTATGTTGCGTCAATGCAATTGGTGCTTTAATCCCAGGATTTTATCTATTCAAAGGTAAAAATCAGTTGCAAAAATATATACAAAACTGTCAACCAGGTGCATGTGTGGCTCCACATCCCCATGCATGGATGACTAAAGATTTTTTTTTTAAATTGGATTTTCCACTTTACTGCATCTGTGCCAGGTGGTGTCTCACCTAATGAGATACACCTATTGATATTATATGGCCATGGAAGCCACATGGCTATACAAAAAATTGAGGAAGGAAACAATTTGGGCATTGACCTTTTAACATTTCCCACTCATACCACTCATGAATTGCAGCCCCTTGATGTTAGTGTGTTTGGCCCTTTTAAGAACTATTTAAGTTCAGAGTTGTTTGAATGGATGGAAAATAATCCAAGGGTTGAGATGAAAAGGTTCGAGCTAGCAGAGCTTGCAAGTAAAGCTTTTAAAAGGGCTGTGACACCATCAAATATCAAGGTTAGCTTTAGGAGGACAAGAATATGGCCACTAAACTATGATGCTCATATGCATGATACTGGTTGTAGCCAAGCATTTCATGTGGATGGTTAGGAATAAAGGCATGTCCAAACAGATGTTGAAGTGCAAGAAGAAGTACATGAACATGTTGATGTGGTTGCAGATGGTAATATAATTTCCCTCTCTCAAGGATAATTAGATGATGATGATGATGAGCAAGTATGTGAAACACAATATATTCATGAAAAAGTTGATAGCAACATGGAGGTTGTTCTACCAACTCAAGCACATGGAACTTTTGTTGCTGATATTGTTGATGACATTGTTGAACATGCAGTTGACAATGCATATGTAGTTGAAAATGAAATTGCTGATATTGGTAATGCAAATGTAGTAAAAATGAAATTGTTGATATTGTTAATGAAATTGAAAATGACCAATTGACAATTCCAAGCCAAGTAAACCCACCATCATGGCTGGCAAAATCCATGATTAATTTGAATGAACACAGTGTCTCAAGAGCCAATGAACAAAGCATGAACATGCCTTCACAACCAGCTGAATTGAACAGTGAAATTGTTCATTTTTTTATGGAAAATAGATCAATGAAAGAAGATGAAGTAAATAATGAGGCATTAGATGAAGATAATGATATAGTTCAATCAATTTTCACATATGCTGAAAGTCAAGTGCCAAGAAATGACATGCAGGTGGGGGTGGAGAAGTTACTTGGGCAGTTCCTAAAGCTACCAGTAGAAAGAGTGTCAATGAAAAAGAAGCAAGGAACACATAGTAGTCTTTGTTTGGGCCGAAGTTCATAGTTACTCACCTAAGGAGACTATATAAAACTCTTAGTTGAGTCTTAAATGAAAAAATTTGAAATTCAGGAATTAAAACAGAAAAAAAAGGATCTAGCCAAGGAGAAGAAGGCAGGAAAGTCTGTTGCAGCACAACGTCGAGCAGATGAAAGTCTTGAAAGAGGGAGATCAAGGCAACAGAAGTAGCAACAAAAATAAATGGCAAGACAGGAAAAGGGAGCAAGAAATGCTAAACAAATGCTGGAAAAGGAACAAGGGATGACTGAAGTGGTTGACATCAATGCAAGCACAATTGATGAAACCAGGGAAATATCCAACACATTGGACAAAATTGAAAATAATACACCATTATTCCAAGACCTCATAAACATTCAAGTGCCTCACTATCAAAATGGGGGTTTACCCACTTGCCTTATTCCTACCATAGGAAGTGTGAATTCAATGTATCCTCATCACACACCTCCACTTAGCGCAAGTGTGAGGTATGGGTACTCAATTCCTCCATGGTTGGAAGTGACAAATTGGTTTCAATTATATGGCAGCAATAAACCACAACCTAATCAACCCTTCTTAGGAAGGCCGACCTACGTGGCTCAATCAGAAAACTCAGGGTTTGGAACTGAAGATTCTCAAGACCATAAAGAATAGGGGTGTTATATTTTTTTGGTTGTAACCACATTATGATGTGGATTTTGGATGGAATGTATATTTTTCTTGTCACATTAAGGTTGATTTATTCCATACTTTATGCGACATTGTAACCAAAATCGATCTTAGAAGGAACAACTATAGTCTATTATAATGGAACATTCTGACAAAATGACATGAGAATGTTGTTTGTTATGTTAGTTTTTTTTTATACTGTATACTGTTAGTCTATGAAGATTTTATAAATTTATAAATGTTTGGACTTTTTTATCTTAATAGATCCAATGTTTCCTCTACTACAGTAAGTATAATTCAAATGTTTTCATCATACTTTACAAACCATATCTTAGAAATATATCCACACACAACATGCAACAAAGCATACCTCTTTATACAAACACTGTGATAGCATAGTGAGATGTGAAATATAAAACCACAATATAGATTTCTCATAAAAAGGCAATACATAGCCATGTTATGGAGTTCTCATAAACCACATGCAGCAAAGCATACCTCTTTATACAACCAATGTGATAACACAGTGAGATGTGCAATATAAAACCACAGTATAGAGTTCTCATAAATAGTTAATACATAGCCATGTTATGGAGTTCTCATAAACCATTGGTTCAGACCTAGCAACCCATGGTGAGAACATGGGTATCTAATAAGAATAGGATCAAATCCAAAATCAAAATAACTATGCAACAATTTATGGTTGGGATTCTCCATTCCAACCTAGTTGGACTTTTCGTTATCCACTATGTAGAAAATTTCATTAACAAGAGTGCACACTACCACTCTTGAGGCATAGACCCCCAAAAAAACACCAAATAAGAGGTTTTTACCTAGCCTGATTCTACTGGAATATCAAAATAATAGATAGTTACTGTTTGTACCTATTGGCTAATCCATGTGACTAGTATGAATCTCATTTCTATATCACTGCCATATAGAAGGCTATTTCCATTCACAAGGTTACTCCCAAATATAGAGTTAATGATAATTATGCCATACTAAGATCATTAGCAGTCATATCAAGGTAATTTCGATAACAGTTTTTACTGTCGTCATGACTACATCATTGTCAATAGAATAAACATTGGATATACATAGTGATATAAACACAAGAGAAACCTTGTTACTATCATACATTAATTAGTTATGGTTATAGTCTCACCATTGAACACAAATTAATATAACACATTGAACAATCATATATTATATGTCATAGTCCTGTTGATATCACAGAGAAATATAATGTGAGCTTCAAAGATGATATAAAAACCATAAAATTCAAGTGATTTCACCATGAAATAATTCAATGTAGAAAAGCTCAAGCAATGTCACTCTAAGTCAATAATGAGTCATTGTGATCTATATAACTCTAATTTATTTCATTGATAAGAAGAATGAGTCATTGTGAGCTAATTTGATACACAAAAGTCTAAGTGATGTCATAGTAAGTATTGTGATGCTAAGAGTGAGTTACTATGAGGAAATTCAATGCAGAACAGTTTTGAAACACCAATCCACATTCACACTCATAATAATGACAAGATTGTGTAGGTGGCAAAGGAATTTTTAAACCATTTTTTATTTTTTTATTTGCAACCACCAATATAGAATGCTGAAATTGATACTAACAAAAGAACAAGAAAAATTTATACTAACAAAAGAACAAGATGCATAAGGCTAGGAGTATGATGGTAATAGGACTTACAGGTGGTGGTAGATTACGATAACCACCAGAAAAGTACAATACAAGGGCGACAGATTTAATTAAAAATTAGAAGTTGTAGAAACTGTAAATTCAAACCAGATTAGACCCTAGAGCTGGCAGGTTTAAACCCTAAACCAGAAAGGACCGATGGTATTTTGAGTCCTCTAGTAAAGTCAGGTCAACTAAGAAAGGTAAACAATGAGTGAACCTCAGGTAAGGAAGAATGAGTTCGTAATTAAATATAACTGTGACATTTTGTCAATTTCAGAAAATGTTGAGCAAATGAAGCCATGAGTACTTAGGGTTTGATAAACCGATATTGGAGAAAAAAATAATTTATAGTCAAATACATTCCATTAAATAGGGTGTGAATTTTTCACCCTTAACACTACACGAAAGGCACAATTTACACCTAGATAATTAACATGCAGAGTAAGTTGAGAAGTACATTTTCCAACACCATATTTTCATAATAACAAGTAAAGAAAATGGAGGAAAACTTGCTTTACATTCATCCCTAAGATGTTATGCCTAAGAGAGAAAATATAAAAATCTATGTGTAACCAAAAAAAATGTTGAAATAGGTAGAAAAACATTTAAATAGATTAGATTACAAACTATTCTTTTAAGAATATAACAACATCCTGAATCATTATACATTCAAATGATAAACTGGATATGTAACGATAATCAAATAATTGTCATGGTATTACTCTGTGCCTACAACATTCGAAAACTTAATAACCCCAAAACCCAAAACAATTTATAGACCAATTTACACACTGGAAGCTAATATCCAATAACTATTGCAGATATTCAAGCTGATATGCCTTCTATGAATAACAACATAAAACCCCACATTTAAAACACATACCAATTTACACACTGGAAGCCAATAATTATTGTAGGTAAAACCCTATTCTAAAACCCCACATTTAAGTGTTAAAAAACACAGAATTTAAGTGTTAAAAACCACAAAAGCAACTAGAGAGCCAAATATTCCAACACGGAATCTAAGTGTTATAAAACATAGTAGTTGGCTAATAGGAATAGAATTGTTACCGGGGAGGTGTAGAAGCTAGCTGGAGAGCAGAAAATACTAGACCTTACCAAACCTCACCAGACTTCACCATTACCTACAACAAATAATGCAACAAAACACAAATCAGCAAAAAACACCATAAAAATAGGAAAAATGAAAAAAAACATAAAGAAATTCCAAAATTACCTGAATGGACCTTGAAGCCTCCATGTCGACCACCGAACTAGCTCAAAACCCCCACTGGCTCTTTCAAAAATGAGATTCAAGAAACCCTAGACTGCCAATGAACTCCTACAAATGAAAATAGTGGATGGACAGGTCCACAAAGCCACATAGCCAAGAAAAATTGAGGAGAAAAGAAGAAGATTTGAACGAAATGAACAGGTCCACAAAGACGCACAGGGATGAAAAGTATCAGACTGCAAGAAAACAATACCAAACCATAAGAAAACAAGCAATAACACTGAACAAGTTCACATAGGCAGACCAGGTGCACAAGCATTGGCACCTCACAAACCAGAGACTGATGGAGGTCACTGCCCACAGTTCGGGCCCGAACAGGAATGCAAAGCCTCTCCGACCCATGGCGGTTAAAAACTCTTGGAAAACCCTAATTGTACAACAAAGCATACAATTTAATGTTTTTACCAACCACAACAGGTGGCAGAAGGGAGGTGGAACATGTCATACCATTTTCTTGGTGCTAACATGGAGGTTTTCCTCCGTGGAATGGAAGGCGCCCAAGTAATGGCATTCCTCCCCTATATATATATATATTGTTGAGCGATTGGTCATACAATGTAAATTCAATCACTCACATGTACACCAAGAACAAACAATGTATAAAGCACCATAAATCTTGCCAAAGACGAGGGGCTCCTACATGTTTCCCTGTAGCATTGCTACATAATATTGTGCCTGGCATTCCTCCCCTATATATATATATATTGTTGAGCGATTGGTCATACAATGTAAATTCAATCACTCACATGTACACCAAGAACAAACAATGTATAAAGCACCATAAATCTTGCCAAAGACGAGGGGCTCCTACATGTTTCCCTGTAGCATTGCTACATAATATTGTGCCCTTTGTTTCGGGGAATTTCACCCTAGAGGGTGTGTCTACTAGCACCATCGGCAAAACCAAAATGACTCATGACATCCAACACAACCTGCCAAAGCAGATCAAAAACATCACCAACTCATCAAAGATCGAAAAAATCAATCAGATATATACAAAGCAAAAAACTACTATATACAAAAGAAAGATGCCAGACCAAAGCCTAGGCATAATACTTCTTCAAATAGAGCCCATTTTGGGGCTCCGACAACTCATTCCCTTCGAAGTCAACCAAGGTATACGCTCCTTTCTTAAGGACTTTTTTAACGATATAGGGGCCATACCACATCGATTTAAACTTTCCTGCCCCCAGGGCATCCTTTTCTTGGGCATAGACCAAAACAAGGTCGCCTTTCGAAAAGACCCTAGGCTTGACCGCCTTATCGTACTGAACCTTTACTCGGTTTTTATGCGCTTCATTCATCGTGGCGGCATCTCGACGCTGCTCATCAAGATGTTCCAGATGAAGAAGCCGTTCTGCCAGACTAGAAGTGTCAGGAAGAAGCTCAACAGCTAATTTAAGAGAAGGAATCTCGCATTCAATAGGAAATACGGATTCCACCCCGTGGACTAACTAAAACGGAGTAAATCCAGTTGCAGTTTTCACTGACGTCCTGTATGCCCAAAGTGCAGGATATAGCATAGTATGCCAATTGGATCTATGTTTATCAATTGTCCTTTGAAGAATTGTCTTCAAGGATTTATTCATGGCTTCCACCTGCCCATTGTCCTGAGGATAATATGGAGATGAATGCTCCTGCCGGAAACCCAATTTGAGAGCCAACTCAGCCATCATACTATTCTGAAAATGACTGCCATGTTCAGTGACAATCTCTCTAGGTATACCAAAACGAGCGATAACTTGGTTGAAAAGGAACAAAGCTGCAGTCTCACCATCGTTCCCAAAAGTAGGCATAGCCTAGACCCACTTCGTAAAGTAGTCTACTGCTACGATAATGTACTTGTGACCTTTTGCCGAAGGTGGGTTAAAAGTAGTATAATCAATACCCCACTTTGTAAAGGGTCCGACAGTAACGACTGGAAAAAGCGGAGCTGGATGAGCGCCCATTTTTCTAGTATAAACCTGACAAGGATGACACTTCTTGACCGCTTCAATGCAATCTTTGAAAATTGAGGGCCAAAAGTATCCAACACGCAAAATCTTTTGGGCTGTAGCAAGCCCAGATAAATGACCCCCACAAGCTCCACTGTGAGAATCATTGAGCACAGCCTCAGCTTCTTCGAAAGTTAAGCAGCGTCTTAGGATTGAATCAACCCCTCAACGGTACAAAGCATCACCAATAATCAGATAATTCTTGGCTAAGTGACGCAGCTTACGACGCTCATCTTTCGAAAAAGAAGAGGGAAACTTCGCAGTCTGGAGATACACAATGATATCCCCATACCAAGGATCTTGTGGAGAGATAAGAAACAAGTGTTCGTCCGGGAAGGACTCATCATAGATCATCTCCTCTCCACAAGGCAACTCGGAGATCAATTCCGCAAAGACTAATGACTTCTTGGATTTGGCAGACATGAACTCTAGATCGAATTCCTGTAATATCACAATCCATCTATTATATTTTCCCCCAATCACTCGCCTGCTGAGGACAAACTGAAATGGATTGGCAGCTGCCAAGACATAAGTTTTGCGAAGAATAATGTAATGTCGGAGTCGCTACACAGCATGAACTGCTGCTAAGGCTAATTTTTCTATCGGGGTGTATCGCAGTTCAGGTCCTACCAGTCCTCGACTAAGGTAGTAAATAACATGCTCAGCCAGAGCATCATCCTCCTGAACCAGAACCATACCAATGGTAGATTCTGCTGTAGCCGGATACAAAAGAAAATCTCTGCTATAATCGGGTGGACTCAGTAAAGGAGCAGAGGTCAATGCCTTTTTCAAGGCATCGAATGAGCGTTGAGCATAGTCGTCCCAAAGAAAAGGAACTCCTTTCTTCAATAGTCTCATATATCCCTTTGTAATCTCAGCATAGTTGACGATAAACCTCCGAAGAAAATTAGACTTCCCTTGGAGACTTTGAAGCTGACGGATTGAAGACAGGGGAGGCAACCGAAGTATTGCCTCAACCTTGAAGGGATCTACCCTTATCCCTTCCTTAGACACAATAAATCCCAACAGCCGACCGGATGTAACCGCGAAAACGCACTTGTTCGGATTCAATCGAATTTTATAAAAACAACACCTTTCAAATATTTGCCGGAGGTGACCAGGATGATCCATCCTCTTTCGAGAATGAGCAGCTAGATCATCTAAGTATGCCTCGATAATCTTCTTGATGTCATGGAAGGCGTAAGACATGGCCCGCTGAAAGGTAGCCCCAGCATTTTTAAGACCAAAAGGAATTTTATTGTATGCAAACGTACCCCAGGGACAAATAAATGCAGTCTTATGTTGATCTTCAGGATGGATAGTAATTTGATTATATCTGGAGAAACCGTCCATGAAGGAGAAAATCTCGTTAGCGGCACACTCGTCAATAATCTGATTGATGAATGGTGTGGGGTAATTGTCTTTAGGACATGCCTTATTTAGGTCTCTGAAATCGATGCACACTCGAATCGTTCCTTGCTTTTTATCTACCGGAACGGGGTTTGAAACCCATTCAGTCAGAGGAACTGGGAAAATGAATCCCACCTTAAGCAGCTTTTCAACTTCAGCTTTGATAGCTGCTGCCTTCCTAGGATTGACCGGACGAATTTTTTTCCTGACCGGCTTAGCGTTTTCATACGTCTTGATCTCATGCTGGACGATAGATGGGTCTATGCCAGGCATTTCTTCATAAGACCAAGAAAATACATCCCTATACTCTTTGAGGATCTCGGTATAGATTTGAACCTCTTCACGGGAGCATTCAACTCCAATAAAGACATTCTCAATGATATTGGGATCCCTGGAAATGTTCACCAGGATAGTAGCAGAGATCACAGCCATGTTCCCTTCAGCATAAACCTGTGCTGGTGCCAAAGGGTTCAAGACTGGGTGCACAGGTCCAAGAGATTGAGGACTTGGAAAACTAGTTTCAACTTCGCTTAAGTCGGGTAGGAAGTAAGACCGATGATGCAAGTCATCCCACAGTCTATCTATACCAGTCATGGCTTCCAGGATTGCCTCTTCAGATGGAAGAGTGGTATCAAGAAAATCCTGGGCCGGAGAAAAACTAAGCGTCCAAGCCGGAGCCACATCACCATCCAACTCTTCCGGTGAAAGAGGAGCTGGAACGGATTATGCAGTGTCAACAATAGACTGATATGCAATCTCAGCTGCAGAAATCGGAAATGCCATTCCACCCACTTGACCTTCCGCTAATGTGGCAGTAGGGGAAGGTAAGGTCCAAGGGTCCGAAAAATAATGAGTTTTGAAGAACTCTCTTCGAAGAGGAGCCTTGGAGGATGAAATAGCATTAATGAAGCCGAGTGGGAGGAATAGTGCATCGGGAAGAATACATTCCAACTCCTAGATTCTCAACAGGCGCCTTAGTATTATCCAACTTAGGAACAGATGAGTCAGGAGACGCATTCAAGTCTACCGGAGGACAGTCCAGTTGATCCATTGTAACTATCCTCCCTTCGTGGGGGAAACATACAATTCGAAATAATGAGGATGCAATAGCATCCATCTCATAAATCCAGTTCCTCCCCAACAGAAGGTTGTAGTCTAAGGCTGCATCTACTACCTCAACCTCTATGTTGACAGTTTTGCCCCCAACACAGATGGGCAAAGTCGGGACAATACCATGGGGTCTGTGAGAATGACCATCGAACACAGTAAGAACAGTGCTAGATGGAACAACTTTGGGAGATCCAAGTGTCTTCCAACATGCAAGAGACATCACGCATGTGGAGGCACCCTCATCAACTACCGTTCTAAAGATATTGCACTTCCGATACGACTATTTAATATGGAAAGCCATGTGATGAGGAAGTCTCTTCTTAAAATTATTCATATCAAAAGTAATCAGAAGAGAATTTTTCGGATCAATAGCCCCAATGGCAGTGAGCAAAGCACTGCGCTGAGCCGGACAAGACTGGAGTACCTCTAAAGCTAACATAGCACAAGGACTTTGCGCCAGATCTTCTACAATCGAGTAGTTCTGGGCAGCCCTCGCATTCGGATTAATCGTTGACCGCTTAGAAGATGCTTTGGGCATCCGAGGCATAGACTCAACAGTTGGCTTTGTAATGTGAAGCGGCTCAGTAGCATCAGGAACTTCCTTAGCTTTCAAAGATTCCTCTCCGCCATTATCACGGGATCTCGTAGCGATATACGCATGAGCACTCATCATAAAAATGTTCGATGGAATTTCCCCTTCCTGGGTACCTCCAGAGGAAGCCCCAGGATTCTGGTTCGCGCCAACAACTAATTTTTGCCCTTGGGGAAAAGGCTTTGTTAACACAACCTGTGAACTAGAAGAACCCTGCTGGCTTAACAAGCGCTGAGCATCCTGAATTTTAGGGCAAAGGTGTGTGAGATGGTCTCCAGCACAAAGCTTGCATGGAAACTTCACTTTCTTTTTCTCCTTTTGACCCTCACCAACACACTCTTTGGTTTTATTTGCATTGCCCTTCCCATTCTTGCCCTTCTTCTTGTTATTTCGTCCCTTCTTCTTCCCATCGGATTGTTGATTTCCTTTGGGATCAGAAGTTTGGACAGCATTTATGGACAAAGACTGGGAAGGTGATGAATCAGCAGGCACAGCCTGACCAGAAGGAGCAGATTGTAGAGACAACTATTGCAGTTGAGAAAGCAGGCTGGCTGCACCACTATTGATCAATTCGACAAGCCTGTCACCATGCGGACCAGGTTTAGGTTTCGACAAATCCAATTTGGAGCGAGGAGCATTGGGCAAATACTTATAAAGTACCCCAGACTGAGAATAAATCAGTTCTAATTGTTGGGCCCTAAAAATGGCCTGCTCCTCAGAAAATACCCCAGATAGGGATACATCCTTTGAAATATCTAACTGCAGAGATTTCAAAAACCACTCGAGAAGGAATTCACCTGGAATATGAGCTTTGATAAGCCTCTTCCTTCTCCTCCATTCCTGAATGTGATCAAAAATGTGAGTTGCCTCATCTTGCTTAAAATTAGCCAGGAGTTCGGTCCCAGCCTCATATCTGACAGGCAACTGAAAATGGTTTAGAAATGTGACAGCCAGTTCCCCAAATGTGGCAAAACTACCCCCAGTGAGCTCGATATACCATTTTGCAGCATTCCCAGTTAGGGTGCGTTGAAATAATCTCAACCTAATCGAATCATCGATCAGGGAGTTCGAAGAGCACCATAAGTGGAAAGTGGTAATGTGGTCCGCCGGATCCTCTCCATTCTTACCTTCAAACTTTGGAATGTCTGAAGGAAGTTTGGTCAGGACCGGAGGCCACCCCAGACTATAACGAATTGGGTCATTAGTCAACTTCGACAAATCTGGCAAGTTTAACGTTGCCAGAAACGGTAAGCGAGGCGGAGCCTGAGGATTCCATCCTTGAGGGGATGGATTCCCAACATTCTAAAAAGAATAGCCTGGATTTGATAAGGCACCAGGCTGCCAGAAAGGACTCGTAGAAAACAGAGAAGAACCTCCTCCCCACGCCGAATTACCAAAGCCCAGGCCAGTTCCCCCCGCTGAAGTATTGATTGAAGAGGAGAGCCCCTGATAGGGGTTCCAAGCATTAGATAGAGGAGAAAAGGACTGATAAGCACTCGATGAAGGGAAAGAAGCATTCCCTTGATGACCTGTGAAAAACTGATTCCCTGCCCCCGCTGTAGTAAAGACAGGATTCCATCCCGTAAAAGCAGTCGAACTTTGCTCCCCAGACCAAGGGTTGAAACTCTGGGTCTGGGACGTAAACGGAAATGACCCTAAAGAAGGATTGGAACTAGGAATATGCCCAGTCCCGAAGGGGAAACCCTGAAACGAAGCTGATCCACTAGCCATGTTAGACATGGGCGTAGATCCAGCTGAAGCAGTAGAAAAGGAAAAAGAGGGGTTCCCACTAGAGGGAAACCCTAAATAGAAGGGACCAGAATGAAAAGCATGTGCTTGGGTGAACCTAGAGCCAAACATAGCAGCACTAGAAGCAATCGAAGATGAATCAATAGTGCCCCCTGCTTCCAGAGAAGCAGGAGTCTGAATGCCTGCAGCACTCACGGTAGAAGCCGCGTTCCCAGTCGTGGCCATCGAAAGATAAGAATGATACGGAAGATCCGGCGATCTCTCAGACTCCGGTCCGATGTACTGAACAACAAACGGATAATCAGGAGGAAGAGGAGATGGACCTGTAGCGGGAGGCTCAGGTATATCTTCTATCTAAAAATCTTCTTCCTGAGGAAACAAAACTCGCGAGGTGAGCGGAATGCTCCTCTCGGGACCGACACCAGAATCAACTATGAAACCTTCAGACCTTTGTGGAGGATCTCTCTCCACTGCGTCAGACTCCACAGGGTGGTAACCACCTGCTAAATCACTCCTACGCCTTCTCGAAGAAGGCTCTGCACTTTCGGGAGATAACCCCCGGATTCTCCTCGAACGTCGAGGCGCTTCATCAGCCACTTTTATAGATTTTTTAAATTAGACTCAAAAAAGTGAAAAGCTAGGCAAGCTAGGAGCAAAGAGCACTCACTAAAATAAAAATCCCTGAGATACAGCAAGCAAACAGCCTCCAAGTATTTCTGCTCCGGGTGATGAGGACCGGACACCAAAATACAAGCAAGCAAAGTATAGGACCTCCCGAAAGCAATCTGGGATGATTAGGGCCCAAAAAAAATAGCGAAGGTATCAGAAACAGTTACGCCGACCTCCAAACGACAACCTTTGCCGGCTCAAGCACCCAAGCCTCGCAAGGGCACCCCCCAGAAGTACTGCTGAAAGTGATACGACGTCTGCCTCAGGTACCACGGGTATTCCCCCCCGCAGTCACCTGTGTGGAACCTAGGAGTGGCAACTATGGACACCAATCCGTATCAGAAGCTGGGCGGAACGGTCTTGAGGTCAGATTCAGCTAATCGGAGGGGGGGTATCCCTCTTCTCAACCTTCACTTCCCCTCACGCTTGACTCTCGGATGAGAGCTTTCCCAGTCCACCTCACGGAGTTGGATTTTGCTCAATTAATCAACTTCTATGTTTGTTTGAGCGGCCTTGGAGAGTTAACTCTCCACTCTCCTATTCCAAGGCCCTACAACCTAGCTAGTTGGTGATTGACACTTAGAAAAAACTTTCTAGTTTGATTTTAGATTAAATCGCTTATTTTAAGGGTTGTTATATTAAGTCACAAGGATATGGATATGAAACGTATGGTGTTTTTGACGCAAAAGAAATTAATAAAAACTTAACTACATGCAAATGCAGTTCTTTGTCTTTCGATGAAGAGCAATCTCTATACAGGTTCTACGAGGCTAAAACTTGTATTTTTTCTTTTCAAATAGCAAACTCACACTCACAAAAACTAAGAAATTGACTAAATGATTAAATGCACCTAATGCAAATCACTACAAGCATGTAAATCCTAAGATGCAAATCTCTTAAAGCAGAGTGAAATTTCCAAAAAGTCCTTCAGTTTTAACTCATCTTTTGTTGTCCAGAAAGCTAATTCTCGAAATCAAGAACTCTTAAAATAAGGACACCAAAACACTTAAAAACAAGAAGAAGAAATCAAATGACAACTCCTCCTCACAATCAAGCCGAAAACTAAAAGCAAGAAACCTCACAAAAGCTTCAAAAGTTATAGCAAACGAAAATGAAAATGAAATAACAAAAGCAAATAACAAGTGAAAATGTTTTTTAAGCCTTTGAAATGCAAAAACAAAAAGAAAATCAAATGTTTTTTGAGATTTTTTGTTTTATAAAGAAAGAGCTCGAAAAGACCAAGCACAACTATCAAAATCCAAACCAAATAAGACCGAATTCCAAGCACAAACTTCAATAATGCTCCCAAACCTTATAAGGCTAATTCGTAGCAAGATCAATGAGAGAAAAAGAAGACCATAACACTCAGCCACTCAGCCTAGACAAATAGTACAAACTTGTTGCAAACAAAGACTCCAAATAAGCAAGAAAAGCTCTTCAAAAGTTGCAACAAAACCTACCATATGGAACTCAAGAAAACCAATCAAAAACGAAGCAAAAATCGCAATGTGAAGCACAACACAAAGATAGGAGCGAGTCAGTGAGAAGAAGCTCTCTGTTCTGATAAAGCAGAACAACCAAGAATGCTCAAGAAGAGATCTTGGAACTCAATCCAGAAGTGCCAGCACCAGAAACAACACTTTGCCAAAAAGACTAGTTTTCACTCAAACGAAAGAGAGAAAAGACATGAAACCACTTCCTTCACACTCCAATAAGTACAGAGACACTGTAGGAACAGGTCTCCAAAGCTAGAAAGGACCAAAAAGTCAAGAAACTCAAAAATTCAAAATCTGCCTAGGTATACGCTACTTCACAGCTATGCAACCAGCGTGCATATGTGTCTGTGCTAAGGGAAACTCGCGTATACGTGGGTTCCTTTAGACAAACCTGCATGTATACGCGACTGTGTGCAGAAAAAAGCGCGTATACAAAGGAAAATAATGAAAAAACAAAAGAAACAAGCCTGGAAAAGAAACCAGGACTTCAAACTGACTGTAAAAAAATAAACTGGACTGCAAATGAAAGATAAAACTGCTGGAATCATACCAAACAGCTGAAACAACCCAACAGGAGAATCACAAGAATGTGATCCCCAGCGGAGTCGCCAGTTCTGTTTCAGGGAATTTCACCCTAGAGGTCGGTTGGGTTACAACCTCCACAGAGCAGGGGCATGCTACTTTAACAGAGACTCACACAATCATACACGTTCAGAAAAACTAAATAGAGTAGAATGAGAAAGTTACCCGTAGGTCCTACGGTTGAAGTAGATCTAGCAGGGTCCAAACCCCCAGCAACCGTCCTTCCTTCTTAACCTGAAAGACAAGAAGAAACCAGCACGAAGAACAAGTTGTACAACATATATCTACTCTAAATGTTAGTGAGATTCATATAAAACATTAAATAAATCATAATGAATGCTTGTATAAAAAATATTCTCATACATATAAGCATACACTAACACGTTTATTTCGGGAACAGCATGATACTTCTATATTATAAATAGCATGTACAAAAGTAACGAGTGGAGAGATCACCTGATCCTTCCACAGCCTTCGAGCAGACCGTCGTCTGGATCCGTCCAGCCCTTGCCTCGCTAAGACTCCTTCCAAACTGGTGCATACGAGATGACATGTAGGGAGATGAGCATCTCAAGGAAACAAGGGTTTCCTATAATGAACTGGGAAAGTGCAGGAGGCACGGGGAATCAGACTTGGATAGGGAATACCAACAGAGTATAATATCAATAATTCTCTCTCTCACTTAGGCCATACACATGAGGGGTTTTTATACTCCCTCCAAGTAGTTTCAACAGTTGGAAACAGTTGGCCACGTGCTGGGGTGGTTGAACTACCTGAGTAACCATCAACCCAGCCCGAAAATAGGGAATAATTATATATTTTTTAATCATTTTAATGGCATACGCGGAAAAGTCTAGCTGGACTCGCGTATACACGTGGAAAAGTACGGGCATAGTCACGTATGGGGATTTTTACACTGTTTTTAAGTGAATTTGTCCAAGTCTGTAGGAATGGGTGCCCAAAACCATCAAAGCAATCATGAATCATGTCAAGGTGAGAAATGATGCTATAACACCCTTTGAATCTATATTTGAAATTCAGTATAAGGTCGACATATCAAGAATGGAGAATTAGGGTTTTGGGTAGATTGATTGATTCTCAAGGGATGGGGAACACGGGCTTTATATTGGCCCAATGTATCGTTTTACAAGCTTAGAAACATTGGTAGAATCAGAAGGAGAAAGCTTCCTTAGGCCATGAAGAAAAGAGTACTAGAATTTGTCATTGCACTATCTAGAAGAAGTTATTATTTTGGCAAGGCTGAAAGGGGTTATTATTTGCCTCATGATAATCGCAAGGTCTTTGTTGTAAATCCATTTCTAGAGAAAGAAAAGAAGAGAAATGAAGTTTATTAACATATGAATGAATCCGAGAGAAAGAAAAGACTAGCAAGTCTATATCAACTACATTAATTGACTCAAGAATCTCGGTTGTCTGTAGTTGCAGAATTAATATCAGCTCAATGTGGAAAAAAAAGGAGGTCGCAGATGATCATATTTGGAGTAGTGAAAGCTTAGAAGATCATGAATATTAGAAAATATATTAATTTTATATGCAATCTAAAAATAAAAATTATAGTAGGAAATCTAGGGAGAAATTAGAGAGAACTGAGCTTGGTCATTCAGAGAATAGAAGTTTGCAGAGGTCTCAGCTAAGAAAACATGTTCTTCAGTATGGTCCTAATAATGTGGTTGGATTTCCCAACATTGTACAAGATGAGGATCATCAAGATTGGAGGAAAAATTTTGATCAGTGCCTTGGGAAAACTTTGATAGATATGTTTGATCTGGTTCATGAGCCATTCATAGTTAATACCACGAGTATCACTTGCTCTAGCTTGTATAGTTGTAGGTCAAGTGACTCTAATTCATTAACTCCAGAGGATCCATCAAAGGAAGAGATCAGTGAGGAAGTGCCATTGTTCAACATAAAATGTCTTGATACATGCAACAATACTTATATTTTGGAGATGAAGCAGAAGAAATTTGTTCAAGAATTGGAGCTCGAGAGAATTAAGCCTCCATCATTTAGATTCAGAAATGAACAGCCCATGCCAAATATTACTCTTGGAAAGAAAACCCAAAAACACTCTAAAAAAATCTTTTCTTAACAAGTATGATTCAGGGAAACCCACTTTGAGTCCTCACATGAATTTCGACAGTTATGAAGCATTGGACACGAAGGAGGACAAGCCTAGTAGATCAAGGTCAAGAGTCTCATCCAATGTTGAAGAAAAACTGAAGGATTATTTGACAAGACTGAGAGGAGGGTTAAAAAATATCAAGCTCTATTCTTAGAATGGTTCACATGGTCATTTTCCCGAGTATGAGAACTATGCTGAATATTTTTCTAATTCAGCCAAGAATATTTCATTTTGTGATAGCTTTGCGGTATTGAAGTCCTCGTATGACCCACACAAATATTTCAGATATTATATGGTGCAAATGATTTTGATCATTAAAATTCCTGATCTAACTGCCATCACTGGTCAAGATAGGTAAAAATTTCTTCCTATTGCTACCAAACAATTATGGACTTTGTAAGAGTTTCTCATTGTTTTCTTCATTAATCTACCTCCCAAAAATATTGATATTTGACTGCGGATCTATACTAACACAAATCCATCTTAACCCTGGATTTGTTATGCACCAAGTGCTATAAAATTACTCAATTTTATATACTTCCAAGCCTTATTGTTAATTTTGAACTCAATCCTTATCATAGGGAACCATTGATATTGAAAATGGAGACCATGGGCTCAGAGCTATTGTAGATTCAGTATCAGTTATATGGTAGTTTGTCGTTGACTCTGGAGAACTACCAGTGGGCTATTTTTGGAAATATTGCAAAGCCATAAATTTTATTGATATACCATAAATAATTTGCATAATGATTCAAACAACATTAATATTGTTAATAAAATTTCACAACAGTGAAGACTCTACTTGGTTCAGTTACATGTTGGGAAAATTGATCATAAATGAAGGAGCTTCACTTTTCTTCAGATAAATCTTAGTTCATCACTCCAGCCAAACCTCATTTTTTTTCTTTGCATTTATTTCTTTATGGAACTAAATTTTGAAAATTTTAGTTCTTTCCCCAATCATTTATAATGAATATAATTCATATCTAAATGAATTCAAGATTTCAATAAATTAGGTCAGAGTAGTATCGATTATGTATTTACGTATATTTTATTTATTTAGTTTTTTAAGTAATACAAACAAGGGCATGCACACTACAAAGCATTGAAGGTCTCCTCCCCTCCTCCGTCACATGCATTGTGGAATGTGCCTCTTGGTGCAATATCACAACCTAATAGAACGCAAATCCTAGGAAAAAAGAAAGTCCAATAATTCTTAGCGACACCCATAATATTTGGTGGCTTTTTTATATTCCCTTCTATGGAAAAATTTCACCATTTGAAACAACCAATAAATGCCTCCTAATCCTTTATGTATGCAACAATGTTATCAAACTTTGCTCAGCAAAGAGGTTGGCAAGGAAGAAGAGTTAAGAGGTTGAGGAGGCCTGGGAAAATCTTCACACATATTCTAGACAAAATGATGCAGTTTCTTGTTATTATAGTTAGGTTAGTGAGTCGTACTTGCATTGACTCAAAATCATCTAACATGAGTCAAATTTGGTCTATGAAAATATGACTTTCCTTTGAATCATTTTGGCTTTTCTGGCTTGTGACGTTGTTTTTGACTTGCAAGTCTCACAACAATATGGACTTTAGAAATTATTCCAGTAAATAGCTAGCAAAATAGTAAATGATTCCAAAAATGAACTTCAAATCAAGATAGTGCTTCAAAAAATTCCTCATAAAATTCAAACTAAGAATAAGGGGAAAAAATTCGACCAATATTCTTACAATTTGAGTGGTAAAAAAATCATTCTGCCCTCTGGATTGTGGTTGAAAATCACCTTATTCCAGTTTAAAATTTCTTCAGTTTTCATTTAGTGAAAAGGTTTTAATATGAGAGAGATGTTGCATGATGAGGCAAAATATCTTGGATAGATTTTAGGAAACTTAAAAGACAAGTTTTATAATATTGGTGAACAATTTAACCAACCGTGGGAGGTAGAATCCAAAATTTTCCAAATTAATTTGGGGCTTAAGATCTTTGAAAATTGGATTTTAGATTCTAGAATATTTACCAAACATGATGCACATCTTTAAGAAATTGTCTCCTTCCCTATTGACCTCAAATGACTTCTAAGAAAACACATTCACTAGAGGGGTTGAGGCTTCTAAGTGTTGTGGTGGGGTGAAGGTGTTGGGGAGGAATTTAAATTTGCAACATACAGTAATCTCTTACAAAATATGAATTTAAAGGTTTGTTTTTCAATAAACTAGATATGTTTTTCATATACTGTTTTCAATGATTAAATGAATATTTTAAAATTTAACCTGGCTTAAGATGGATGTTTTGGAGTTTTAATTTTTGGCATTTCTCATCCTTAAATTCTAAAATATATTTTTCAATACATTTGGCATAGGTTTTCTATATATCTTTTGTCATTGATCATGCCACAAACTATTGAATGTTTTTGTATTATACCATGGATTGTTATATATGTATCGCGACAATACTACCACTGGTTTATTTCTCTATATATGTTATTTTTAAGAGAACTTTTTCAATATATATGTCGTTGTCAAATGATAACAGTATGTGGTGTAAGCTTTCATGTGTGGATCAAACTTATCAGAGATGGTGTAATGAAAGGTCACAAAAAAATGTTCAATATGCATGTGTATTTTCAAGTGATAGCATTGTGTGGTGTAAGTTGACAGCTATTAGGAGCCATGCTCCCTTGCTTCTGCGTGTGCACCAAGCTTATCATAGATGGAGTGTTGTACTTTGTATTCTAAATATAGAAAACTCAATCAAGGATTCAATAAATGCTTTTTTGTGATTGGAAGTTTACAATTTCCTATATATGTATCTATGGTTTAGTTTAGAGCTCAATTTTGAAGTTCCTTTTCTATAAATGTATATATGGTTTAGTGTAGAGTTGGTTTATGAATCGCCTTTTGGAAGGGATTGATGTTAAAACAAAGAACAAGAGTTGGTATAAAGGTGGATAGATTGGCCAAGTAGCCAAGGAAATAATAAGTACACATTTCTATTGATTTACCCAATAGAAGCTTTCAAGAGTAAATATTGGATTCCCTATGTTTGTTATTTGTATCTATTAGTCTTTGATTTCCCCAGTAAAGAATGTTTGTTATTTATATCTATTAGGAGTTTATTTCGTCAATAAAGGGTTCGAAGTCTAAATATTGGATTTCATATGTTTTTTTATTTGTTTAGAGAGTAAATAATTATTTATTTAAACTAGTTAAGGTAATGTGTTTCTAATTTTTAGTTTGGTGATAGAAATCTAATATATTGCAGATTCTATAATGTACTTTTACTCACTTGGAAAGCTCTACTTTACCAATACTTTAGCCTCCTCATTCTTCATGCCTTCCATGTCCACATCCTTGTTTCCTTCAATGATACCTTTGTGTCACTCTATATTCATCTACACTTCTATTGGCATGTCTTTGCACCCTTTTGGTGCAATTGCTAGTTTTATCATTTTCTTTAATGCTATTTTTTTTTTAACTTAAAAAAATTGTTTCTTTTTATGGTTAATTTCTATTTTTTTCTTTAAATTATGAGTTTTTTTTTTTAATTTTTCCCCCTTTTTTAATTTTTTTGTTTACTTATTTATTTAATTTTTTTGTTAATTTTTTTATTTTTACAAGTTATTTTTGTATTTTTTTACACTTTTATTATTTTTTTTCATATTTTTTTAATTATATTTTTTATGTTGGATTTTTTTGTCACTTTTATTTTATTTGATTTTTATATTTTATTACCAAGATGAAAATCAAAACTCTAAATAAAAGGATTATTGTTGCATCAACACTTTTCAAAATTAGCATGAAAATCACTAACATTTTCAACAAATGTTCATACTTGATAAATAAAAAAAATTAAAGTGCCAAAAAAGTCACCATTTTTCTAAATCGACATGACATCAAAAAAATAAAAAATCAAAGAAAATTTAAAGTTAAAAAATATGCTAAAAGAAAATAGGTTATTCTACATCACCACTTTTCAAAATCTAGATGAAAAAAAAAAATCCATAAGAAAATTTAAAGTGCCAAGACTATGCTAAAAAAAATAACTGGTGATTCTACCTCACCACTTTTTAAAATCTGGTGTTTTTTTGGCTACCTCAAAAAAAACGGTACCAGATAATTTTCCCGTTTGATCGGTAACTATGTTGTTATTGTTTTATTTTATAAAAGTGTCATTATTTTGAATATCATTAGTTGTGCAGGAACATATGTTTCAGAGGGGAGTTCTGGCTGGCAGTCCTACATCAACTCTACATGCTATACGCTAGAGTTTATATGTTTACACGTTTAATTCGATGGCTGCAATGTTGATATCGAAATTTTTTGGGATTCTCATTATGACAGTGGTATCACATTTCTTTTATGCTCTTCAACCATGCATAAACCATACCCTCATTCAAACATCAAACCAAGCTTATTAGAAATCTAAGATTCAAGCAAGGTCGATTGTACACCTTTCCCAATTTGCAATTTGATTATGTTGAAGGAAACTAGACTTATAGGTTTCAAGCTTCCATGGTTGGACATATTTCATTTTTAAAACTCTTAAAACTTGTTAATGTGGGTATAACATGTTGTGCAAAATATTTAGAATTGTATTTGGTTTTGTTTTTAAGGTAAAGAATGGGAGAGTAGGCATTATTATACATGTAAAGTTGGGTGATTACTTTAACATTGATAATGTTAGAAATAAATACATAAAACTATTTTTAAGATAGATATATTATATCGATCATAATATGACACAATTGAGACAATATATCAATCTCATACCAATCTAGGAAACATATCATTGGAGATCATTTATCAAATCCAAAATATAACCAATGCCTAATGCTTAGAAACAAGTTCTCCATACATACCAACTCTTCTAATCATGACCAATTATTGAAATAACCACAAATATTATCATACTTAAGATAAGTAGGAGTTAGATATGTCAAAACTCTCGGTGAAAATGTATAACAACACTTAGCCACCTGAAGGATTTTTAAGGGGACAAGTTGCATGTGCCCAACCTCCAATATTACTCTATGGAAGTTGGTTTATCAAAATTGCTCTTCTTTAAACTATATTAAAACACTTTTATGAGATAATAGTCCTCTTTTTCTCAATGAGAGCTTTTGAAAAATATAAATTTCATTCAAATCCAATCACTTGACACAAAGCTATGCCTATAAGAATATTCTCCCTTCTTTCCTCAATGCTATCATCCATACCATTGACATGTGACATACATATGGAAATCAATTTTCCCAAATGTATGCACCATACAGCACCACCTCAACTCACATGTGGTAGTCTCTACCAACGAGTTACCATTGCACTTGACATATTAGCATTTGTTGGGTACCAAATCTGGCCATCTTCCTATCCATTTCTATTCCCCTTTTTGACCCTTTTTGTATTAATTTACCTATGCGTTTATGTTAAACCTACAAGGTAAATACCTTTGACTTGTCCAATTGGAATATTTTAATTAATGAAATAAATTCATGGAGTCTTATCTATTTTGTGGCACTAAAACATATGTTTCACCGCAACTTGGAGAACAGGAACCCTCGCTTCAGCATTTCGAAATAGATCTGGTAACAACCAACCATAAGGAGGACGTGCAGCTGGAGATACAATTTCCTGAAACTATTATTGGACCTTTTTGCTATCTCGGATATCTGGCGATGGTGTCATTCCAATTGATGTACATTCTGGATATGTGGTTGCCATGTTTTAGGGAGATCTGTTAATATCCCTTGCTATGTATAAAATGCAGATTGTTCCTGCGAATGGGGGGTTCTCCCATCGCTATTGTAATCACCTATTTCAAATTAATAAAATATCACCTGTTTTGTTGCTCCAATCTTCTCTGTGAATAACGCAGCCCTGATCAGAGAGCTGGGCCTGCTCTTCTGATCAGGTGTTGCGTCTTTGTGTGTGTGTCAATTAATATTTTATGCTTATTATTGCATCTCTTTCATGTTTATGATTATTTTTGAGTTTTGTATCTATTTTAATCCCACAACCATGTTTTGAATATAAACGATGAACCCTTGGTTTAGATGGATTATGTGTTTGCCCCTGCATATACCTTGTGCGTTTCCTTGAAAGGATACGCACCCGGATTGATAAATTAATGTCAGAATAGGGTGAATAAATCATTCATAGCTAGACACCAACATTTTCACGTCATTTTCGGGGAGGCTAACAAGGTGCAAACAATGGTTTGGACCAACGAGAGGGTCAATCTCTTATCCTGGGGAGAGAACGAGTTTTCTCACTCTACTTCAGGTCCTGAGGGTAAGTACTCTTTTTGCTTATTTATTTTTGCTTTTCTGTTTGATTTTGGGCCATTCGCTTGTCCTAGGGAGGGAGGAGTCTTTTGACACCATGCTCCAGGTCCCGAGTGAGATTTATTTCCTTTTAACTCTTGTGTGTTTCCTTTTTTGGAAAACTCTAGCTTTTACCCTGGGGAGGGAGGAGTCTTTTGATGCCCTGCTTCAAATCTGGAAGTATTAGGGCTTCCCATGGTGTGTGTCTATTTCTGGGTCTTGTCCTAGGGAGGGAGGAGTCCTTTGACGCCCTGCTCTAGACCTAAAACCCTAGATTTTTGTTTTGTTAGCTGCCTTTATTTTTGTGAGTTCTTTCATCTTGGGGAAGGAATGGTCCTTTGACACCTTGCTCCAAGATTGAAGCATTATAGGGTCATACCAAGACCCTCCATCATACCAAATTTTGTATGAACAAAGGATCAAATAAGAGGGGCAGAGGGAGAGCCCCAAAGAGGGGAGGACCAGATCTGGGAAGAAAAACCTATATCCAACAGATCATAGCAAAGGCTGAATCAGAAGCATCCTCTTGTGTAGCTGTGAGACCAGGGGCAAGGAGAGTGAAGTCCGAGGGATAGTCAGTAGAGCAACCAGTGCGGGTTATGGCATTCTCTAGTGATTCGACACAACAGGTTCCCCTAGTAGTGGAAGAAATATCTAGCAGTAGACTTGATTCGGAGGACCTTGCGCTGGTGATAGCGGAGGAAGAAATTACAAGTAGAACATTGACAGTGTCAGACTTCTCTAGTAAGGGAAATGAAGTTGCGGCCGAGGGGTTAAGCAGGCCACGGGAGAAGGAAACGAGGAAAAATTTGCATTTCCAAGAGACCAAGGAAGTGCTACTAAAGAAACTCGAGTTCTGGTAGTAAAGAATCCTCAGCCACCCTCCAGAGATCCTGTTGAAATCCCCAGCAAGTATTGGAAGATATTCATGGCTCCCACAACCTCCACCATCGATTTTCCGATCGGGGATTTAGGGGCTGGCATGCCTATAAAGCCTATTCCATTGGTAGCCTTACCAAACTTTCATGGGCTTGTTTCAGAAGACCCCGATACATTTCTATTTGAGTTTGATATAGTGTGTCAGGGCTATGACTACACAATAGATGCCCAGAAGTTAAAAAATTTCCCTTCTACACTAAAAGGAACGACTTTGCGATGGTTCATGGGCCTTGGGGGGAAATCCA
The DNA here is from genome assembly GCA_034641835.2 of Pinus albicaulis. Lineage (NCBI taxonomy): Eukaryota > Viridiplantae > Streptophyta > Pinopsida > Pinales > Pinaceae > Pinus > Pinus albicaulis. The sequence goes on along the minus strand of CM076582.1, from coordinate 261,754,927 downwards.
TTTCCACATGGGATGATATGCAATCAGCTTTTCTAGAGAAATACCAAGATTACAGTAAATCTTGGAACTTCAAGGAGGAACTCTTCAAGTTCACACAGAAAGAAGATGAAAGCTTGGAATATTGTGTGGAAAGGCTTAAGTACATCTTGCAGAGGTGAGGTCATTCTACCCTGGATAAGGAAATTTTAAAGATTATCCTCCTTCGATCCTTTCGAGAGGACTCAATAGAAATATTGAACATTGTGGGAAAGGGAGACATCTCCAAGGAGACATTCAAAGATATTTTCAATTTCTGTATTCAGTGCTTGAGGGGGCTTGCAAGGAATAAGCTTGGGATCCGATCAGCAAAGAGATCTAGCGGGGGTGTTACAAAAGCATAAATCGGAAACCTACTAGAAAACTTGAGGATAGATATCCTTAGCACCCTGTCAGCACAAATGGACACTATGCAAGTAAAAGAGAAGCAGCTAGAACTAGACAGCAAAATGGTGATATTTTGTCCAAAGTGCAGGAAGAAGCACCTGGAAAGGGAATGCCCACTAAATTCCATTGAGAAATGTGCGATCTGTGAGCTCAATCATGCGACAGGTTCATGCCCTTCCTTGCCTGGCCTAAAAGTAGTATTTCAAGGAACGGGGGAGGACATGGAGCAACTGTACCTCATGGGATCCAGGAAGCCATGGTAACCTCAACCACCGATGGGCAATCAAGGTATGTACCCGGATCCATCTCATTATTTCAATAATTGCAATATGAATCCTCAGACCATGCCCTACCCCCCATATGGTTGCAATACCAGTATGCACCTTGGCAGTAGTGGAACCCTCAAGCCAGTACAAGCTCTTCATGGGCTCCAACTTGGTGAGGGTCCCCTCCTGGTCATTTTCCTCAACAGATGCCTCAGTAGATGCCCCAACAGATACCTCAGTAGTAGCTCCAATTACCTTCCAATGTGCCTCCTGGTAACCAACCTATTCGTCCTCAGCTTCTAATGCAACCTAACCCTAATCCTAACAATAAGGGAGCTCATCAAGCTGATGTTCTTAACTTTCCTTCATATAGTATCTCCACTGCAGAGTTGTATGAAATGAATCTGTGATCAGGTCGGACAGTTAATGACCAACCTCCTCCAGTTATCATTGAACAACTTGATAGTGAAGGTAAGGAGGCAGAACTGATTAGTAAAGAGCCAAAACAAATTGATAGAACCCAGGCGCCTCATGTTAAACAACAACAATTTGAACCACCTTACCCAGGGAGACTACTTATGAGTAAACGAAGCCCTCAACCTGAATTTGATTTATTGGGAGAATTGTAGAACTTATTTGTTAAGATTCCCTTGTTACAAGATATGAAGGACGTGCTGATCTATGCAAAGACTCTTAGGGAATATTTTTCAAAGAAATCTGCCAAGAGAACTAAAGATCCCCTCACTATACATGTTATGGGAAAATTATCGGACTTTATGATGGGAAAATCAATGCCGGTGAAATATGGAGATCCAAGGAACCCGATTTTGACAGTACAGATTAATGGGGTAGGGATTTCAAATGTGCTGGTAGACCTAGGTGCTGCCATCAATGTCATCACCACTGAAACCATGCATGCGTTAGGTCTTCGTAATTTGAAGCATACACATACAATATTGGAATTAGCAGATCGATCTATAGTCAAACCTATAGGGAAGTTGGAAGATATGACAATTTCAGTGGATTCATGGCATTACCCCATAGATTTCCTGCTATTACATACACAATATTCAGTTGGCGGTCATCCCTTGATTTTGGGTGGACCATGGCTAGCCACTGCAGATTCTTACATTGGGTGTCGCTCAGAAAATATGTTTATTTCTTATGGACATAACACTAAGAATTTAGTGCTATATCCAACAGCGGAACCAAATCTACCCATAAAACCAGCAGGCGGCAAGAAAGTTGTATCTGTGGTAGAGGCTGAAATGGAAGATGAAGAATTGAGACCAGTCCTTACTATTCGACAGGCCCTTCAGTTGAAAATGGAATCGGAAGATGATGTAATCACTTCCTTCATGGATGATCCTTGTTCTATTTCAGAACCAAACCAACAGATCCTAGAATCTATCCTAAGCTATGAGACTCAGGAAAATATGGAAATAATAGAGGGATTAGAGGAGCCACCTGCTGATACACCCCATGAAAGTGTTCAAGTGGAATTGGAACTCGGGAAAACTTTGAATATTAATCCAAACCTATCAGAATCCTAGAATAAGCAACTTGTAGAAATTATGCAAAAACATAAAGAGGCCTTCACCTGGGATTATGTAGATATGAAGGGGATCCCTGCCAACTTATGCACCCATCACATATACATCAGGGAAGATTTTTTTCCTATAAGACAACCTCAGAGGACAATGAACCCTGCACTGAAAAATGTTGTGAAAGAAGAGCTTCAGAAATTACTGGATGTAGGTTTTATCTATCCCATCTTAGACAGCCAATGGGTCTCACCATTATTAATGGTCCCCAAAAAGAATGGAAAATGGTGGATTTGTGTATATTATGAAGAGTTAAATAAGGCGACGCAGAAAGACCATTTTCCCTTGTCATTTATTGATCAAGTTTTAGACACATTGGCTGGTAAGAAATTTTTCTCTTTTCTGGATGGGTTCAGTGGATATAGCCAAATCCAGATTTCCCGTGAGGACCAGGACAAGACCACTTTCACATGCCCCTGGGGAAAATTTGCATACAGTGTCCTTCCTTTTGGTCTGTGTAACTCTCTTGCAACATTCCAGAGAGAAATCCTGGGAATCTTCTCTGACTTGACAGATGAAAGTGTTGAAATCTATATGGATGATTTTACTCCATATGGGGACTCATTTTTGGACGGGTTGAAAAAATTGGAAAAATTTCTTGTAAGGTGTATACAAGCTCGTGTCTCTCTAAGTACGGTGAAATGCCACATGATGATGGGAGAGGGAATCATTCTGGGACATTTTCTCTCAGCTGAAGGGATCAGGATGGATCCAGCAAAGATAAAGGTAATTATGCACTTTCCAACACCTAAGACGCCCACATAGGTATGCAGTTTCATTGGCTGTGTTGGTTATTATAGACGTTTTATAGAGAATTTTGCAAAAGTAGCACACTCATTGTTTCAATTACTGACAAAATATTCAGAATTTTTGTTCTCAGATGACTGTGATGTACCCTTTACAAAAATTAAATAATTAGTTTGCATTGCTCCAATCCTTAGAGGACCAGACTGGGCATTACCTTTCCACATTCATATGGATGCCTCTCAAACAGAAATTGGTGCAGTATTGGGACAACAAGAGGATAAGGTACCTTACGTAGTCTACTATGTTAGTAAAAATTTGGTCCCTGCTGAATTAAACTACGGAGTGACTGAGAAAGAGTTCCTCATTGTCATTTATGCCATCAACAAAGTTTCAGCACTACATTACTGGGTATCCTACTTTCATGCATAATGATCATGCCACCACTAGGTATCTAATGAATAAAACTGTTACCCCTGGTCATGTTACAAGATGGTTATTGCTACTATAGGAATTTGATATTACCATAGTAGATAAATCGGGGAAGGACAATTTGGTTGCAGATTTTTTTATCTAGGATAGAACATGATGGTAAGAATACACCAATTGAAGATAACTTTCTAGATGAGCATATTTTTGTAGTTTCTGCTAACACTTCGTGGTATGCAGATATTGCTAATTATCTTGCTACAGGTAAAGTGCTTTGTCATTTGTCCAATAAGGAGAAAAGGAAGATCATTCATCAGAGTACTCGATATTCATGGATGGTAGGATATCTCTTCCATACAGGGGTTGACCAAAAGATTCGGCGTTGTGTGGCAGAAGATGATATTTTTGAAATATTAAAAGCTGCACATGATGGACCCTGTGGAGGAAATTTTTTAGATAAAAGAATAGGTCATAAGGTGCTTCAAATGGGATATTATTGGCCCTCCATTTTTCGTGACGCTCGGGAGTATGTTCGAAGGTGTGATAGCTGTCAACGGATGGGAAAACCTAGGAAAGCAGATGAAATGCCTCTTCAGCCCTAGATAGTCCTGGAACCGTTTGAGAAATGGGCCATTGACTTTGTTGGGCCCTTAAACCTACCTTCTCATCAGAAAGCTTACATCCTGGTCTATATTGATTATGTAACTAAATGGGTGGAAGCTAAAGCAGTCACGAGAGCAATAGAGAAAGTAGTGGCAGATTTTCTTTTTGAAGAAACCCGTGCCCGGTATGGGACTTCAAGGGAAATTGTATCATATGGTGGATCATAGTTCACATCTCATATGATAGGAAAGTTGATGTAGAAATATGGGGTTAAAAATAGAGTAACAACCCCCTATCATCTGTAGGCGAATGGACAAGTAGAAACCACAAACAAGGTATTGGAAAATATATTGACAAAGATAGTAGCAATCCATCGTCGGGACTAGGCACAAAAACTTCTAGAAGATTTATGGGCATACAAAACAACATGGCAGAATAAAAAAGGGTTTTCTCTGTTTGAATTAGTCTATGGGAAATTCCCCCTTTTTCCGGTGGAATTTGATATTAGTATGCTCAGAACAGCTCTAGAAGTAGGCCTAGATATATCAGAAGCATAGAAACACTGACTGGAACAACTGAACGAGTTGGATGAGATTCGAGTAGTAATTGTCCAAAAAACTACTGTTGTTCAACAGCAGAGAATGAAATGGCACGATAAATTTATCAAAACTAAGGTGTTTCATGTGGGGGACTAGGCGTTATTGTAAGACTCTTGATTTAAGGATTTCAAAGGCAAGCTCTGCACTTGCTGGATGGGTCCATATCAATTGGACACATTGTTCGACAATGGAACAGCTAGACTAAGTACAATAGATGAAAACCATACTTCGTTCTTAGTAAACGGACATCATCTAAAATTATACCACCGTCCAACCTCTAAATAAGCTTTTGTTATAAATCTTTCTGCTGTATCTGATTTAATGGTCATTGGAAAAGAAGATACTCTCACTCTGTTCTAAATATATATATATATATATATATATATATATATATATCTATATATATATATATATATATATATATATACTCGTTTGTCTTTTGTAGGAATAACAAAGAAATATGGCGAGGAGAAAAGTAACACTCGGTGTTGTTATTTCACCAGTGCTGTCATGAAGATATTGCTATAGTTCACTAGTGTCACTAAGCGATGTTACTCTGTGACTTCCATTACTCCGTAATTGCTGTTACTCTACTAACTGTTGTTACTCCGCCGGTGCCGTTACTCAGTAACTGTTGTTACTCCAAAACTGTTGTTACTCTGTCGGTGTCGTTACTCTGCAACTGGTGTTACTCCACCAGTGTTGCTACTCTACAACTATTGTTACTCAGCCGGTGCCACTACTCTACTCTACAACTGCTGTTACTCTGCCGGTGCTGCTACTTTGCAACTGTTGATTACTCTGTCGGTGCCGTTACTCCGTAATTGTTGTTACTCCGTAACTATTGTTACTCTGCTGTTGTTGTTACTCCGTAACTGCCATTACTCATTGTTTCTATTACTCCCTGTGCTATTACTCACTGTTCTATTACTCACTGTTGTTGTTACTCCCTGTACTGTCACTAGTTGTTGCTGCTACTCCGTCAGACATTTTACTGTTACTCCACCATAAGGCAGGTCCGCAGGTACGTCTCTGTCGATTTTATGGATTTAATTAAATATTCCAAAAAGGACATTAAAACGTGTCGTGGACGGTCGTCAGTAAGTTGGGGGGGAATTGTCATAATGAATGACGGTGTACCTCGAAAAAGAATTTATGACACATGATCTTTACCTAACCAAATCTAATGATTTAGGTACTCTGTAATCATACTTTTGATGAGTTAGGATGCGCATTCGTACATGCCGAGTCGTATCAGTCATCCTCCCAACATGCTACATTAAATTCCTCAAATATCCCACAGTACCACCATAATCTGTCAGCATTTCCAAACGTACCAGTACTGTTTATCCATTGTTTCCAAATCAACCATGACGTTATTTCAGTTTCCAATGGTTTGGAGACCTATCACTCTCCCTTACCAGCCAACTCCAGTCGTCGTGTTGATTTCACCTTCGCAACAATGGGTGGCTGATATGTTCGATATGAACCTAAGAATACAAGGGGAATTCAGAATAATCAGGAGGAATAATTAAGAATAATCAAGGAATTTTTTGGGATGTTTATTTCGATAGGTTGAGGGGGTCAAATGAAGAAATGATGGCTGAATTTCCATTGAACTTGGGAGAATAAGGCTCTCGAGTCCACAAAATTGAGATCCCTATAATAGAGGAAATCATCGTGGAAGTTAGTGGGCTTCCTCAAGTCGGGCAGCGATGGTTTTCGAAAAGGATTCTCCTCCTAGAATTCCTCAAGGCCTTTCTACAAGAGGGAAAGAGTATTGCACAGAAGGGTCAGGGGTATGATAGAAACTCGCTACCATGACCATGGGGAGGAGTAGAAGATTTCGTCATAAAATATATGACGTGCGAAGGAAGATACTCCACCATCTTCAAATACCATCTCTATATATTAGCTCACCTGTGATTTCCACAAGAAGAAGCTTTTTCAATGAATGTGCCTTATTTTATACTAAGGAGTCTTCATCTAATGGCACAGTCAGCTCAGGGGTCGTGATAGACATTGGCGGTCACCACTCACCATGGGTTGGTTCAACTGTTAATAATGAATGCCATTAGAAAAATCCTGATTCCATGGGAGCTATTTTGGGATTCTACAGAGGAAAAAATAGCAGCTATTGTGGCCACCAGGGTAGAAGAACCCGAAGCTATGGAGGAGGATGTAGGAGATGATGATTATGTTGACCAGGAGGAGCTGGAAGAGATGGAAATGGAAGAACTTGGAGATGAGGCGGGTCCCCAAGAGCAAGTCGAAACTGTAGAGTCAATGGCAGATGTGAGGATTGATATAGAAAGGCCCACGAGTACCACGCCCGAGGCTGTCCCACAAGAACCATCCTCGCCCATGGAACTAGCAGAGCAAGTTGATAATATGGCAACTATGGAAGTAGATCCACGACAATACAGCATGGACGAAGCGGTCGATATGGTGACCGAGGACACTCCACAAGGATCTCCTGCCACCATGGAGTTGATGAAGGAGGTCGTGACCACTCCTACCATATAAACCATGGAAGAGGGGGGATAGAGACAAGAAGGGCCCAAAGCTGAGGAAGCCAGGGGATTTGTGGAGGAAACGCCGGGAGAACCAGGGTGTGGGGACGACGTTGACCCACAAGAACTAGCGTAGACTTCAAGACCAAATGTTGAGGATTCACCCCACTTTCATTCTTTTTCCCAAGAGGAGCAAGGGTAGCTCTTTCCGCATGGGAGAAAGAAGAAGAAGAGTTCGCTATTCCTGTGGCTTTGAATTTGTCGCAGAGGCCACAACCATATGGGGCAAGGGCTACATAGGTGGCAGGAACCTTGGAGTCAAAAAGGAGAGATGAGATGGAGATTTTCGAGGCTGAAGAACCAGAAAGGACCCCAACAAGCACAGTAGCAGGAGCGCATCTCACCAGGGCATCACTAGTCACAGCTAGCGCGCACAAAGAAGAAATCACCATTGGTGAAGAGGAGGGACAAAGTGAAGAGGTCTCGATGAATGAGCCAACAACACAGCTTGGTGAGAAGGCCGTGAAGCAGGAAATAATTGAAGAAAGGCAGGCAGGGGAGGAAAACTCGATAGTGGGCACAGTAGAATAATTTTCGCGGGATTTACCTTCATCTGCCGAAACGGAGGAAGTATTGATCAAGCAGGAATGGATAGAGATGTGTGCGCAGCGAAGACCTCTAGTTAAGAGAAAGTATCAGCTGTAGTTTAGGGAGACAATGTGGCTCAAAATGGACGTAAGGAACTTGAGAAAGGAGGTGTAAAGAATGCAGAAATAGATAAAGAAGTACAAGCAGCAAGCCATAAAGTCCAATACCATCAAGGTTGAAGCAGAAACCCAAGTGGACCTGATGGCCACAACCTTAGTTGCCACTCAAATAGACCCGATCAAATCACTGTTTGAAGCACGGGAATATGCCTTAACAGCTGAAATAAAATCTTTGAAATATACTGTTGCTCAATACAAAAACAAGACCAGGAGGACCGAGGAAAGAGCCTCCACAATCATCTTTGGATATGTGGAGTGCATAGATGTTATGAGATTAAGGCATGTGAAGCAGCAGCTCAAGATGGAGCAGCTGGAAAAGAAAGTGGCAGAACTGAAGGCTGATAAGGAGCATATGTTTAGTCTGATGCAAGAGGTTATGGCATGTCATCCCCCTACTTCTTGTTATTCTTTATTTTTGCATGAACGTTTCATTTTATTTTGAATGGAAAGAATAAAAAACGAGGTCAGCTATGAGATAGAAGATGGTGTACAATTCCTCCAAATTTTGAGGAATCATGATGTTCCAACTCAACATCTGATGTGTGAATTTTACCCGCGTGGGTATCTACTGTGTCTGGACAAATATTTTAACCCGGTTCTGTATGTAGGGGGCATTCATTTAAGGGCTCTTACCTCTTATGCTTTCAATCAGATTCACTGGTAGAAGGCTTGTAACACCTTTGAATCCAATCAAGTTATAAAGCCATTTATAGTAAGAGGAGAACATGAGAGGTCAGTCACAATGTTCAATAAGCATAACACCTTTTTTGGAATTGAGGAGAATAGAGATAGAATGGTGAGGACAAAAAGGTGGTGTCTTGATCTTTGTATCAAGCAACTCACCTCATTTCAAGAAGAGGCCCTTGATTGCTTTCAGAAAAGGTGGATGATGTCACCTAAAGCTGTCTGGAACAGAGAACCTTTTGGGGCACCAAATTTTGCATGAGTACTCACCAGGGTGCCCAGATATGTGGTATGTGTCTAGACATGTGGAGGCTGGTGGATGGGGCTCAATTTTTAGTTTCCTGTCCTTTGGCTACCTACCGAAACTTACACTCCAGCTTATGATGTTCCAATGGATTGGTGGAAGGAAGCTCTCCTTCCAGATGGGTTTAAAGTTCCAGGAATAGAGATGGCCTCAGAATATGATCTCGTTGGGCTTCATGAAACCTACAGTCTACAAAATCTAGACTTGTGGAGGCGGCAGACTGCATGAGGACATGCAGAAGGCTAGTTGGGGGGAGATGTTGGGTACCGAATCGGGCCTTCTTCCTATCCATTTCTATTCCCCTTTTCGACACTTTTTGTATTCATTTACCTATGCTGTTACGTTAAACCTACAAGGTAAATACCTTTGACTTGTCCAATTGGAATATTTTAATTAATGAAATAAATTCATGGAGTCTTACATATTTCACGGTACTAAAACATATGTTTGACTACAGCTTGGAGAACAGGAACCCCCGCTTTAGCATTTCGCAACAAATTTGGTAATGGCTAGCCACAAGGAGGCCACGCAGCTGGAGCTACAATTCCCTGGAACTATTCTTGGATTTTTTTTCTATCTTAGATATCTGGTGATGGTGCCATTCCAATTGATGTACATTCTAGATATGTGGTTGCCATGTTTCAGGGAGATTTGTTAATCTCCCTGGCTATGTATAAAATGCAGATTTTTCCTGCGAATGGGGGGTTATCCCATCGCTATTGTAATCACCTATTTCATATTAATAAAATATCACCTGTTTTACTACTCCAATCTTCTCTGTGACTAATGCAGCCCTGATCAGAGAGCTGGGCCCGCTCTTCTGATCAGGTGTTGCATCTTTGTGTGTGTGTGTTAATTAATAGTTTATGCTTATTATTGCAACTCTTTCCTATTTATCATTATTTTTGAGTTCTGTAGTTAGTTTAATCCCATAGCCATGTTTTGAATCTAAACGATGAACCCTTGGTTATGAAGGATTATGTGTTTGCCCCTGCATATACATTGCGCGTTGCCTTGAAAGGATACGCACCCAGGTGAATAAATTGTTCATACCTGGACACCAACAACATCCCACTCATCTTTTCATCTATGATTTCTAATAGATCCCCATTATTGTGATTTCTCAAATTCCCATTCTTTTCAATTTCATCTGATAATTTCAAAACTTATAGAACCATCTAAGTCTAGGATTTCCTTTTCCTTTTCTAGTGGCTTTCTAAAGCAATTGGACTCCCATTAATTTCAATGAGTTGACCCTCTAGATATATGGATCTCATATATATATAATTTCTCATTTAAATGAAACTCTATATATTTGGATCTCTACCATCTAGAACCTTTGGCATGCAAATCATCTCCACGCCGACTACCACCTGGCCTCCATGTAAACAATCACGTGATTTACACTCCAGGTCACCCTCATGCCATATCATCAAAAATCATTGGGTTCAAACATTTTCTTGTATGAAAACCTAGATTTATAGCCTTTCTAAATTCATCAAAACCCATTTAAATTGGAAAAAAAAAAACCAAAATGCCAAATTTCAGAAAACTAGATTTTTGAATTTTGCGGTCAATATCATCTTCCATGATAGGGGAGTTGTTGATTTTGTTATGAAACCATCTCCAAAAATAGAATAAAAGAGAGATCAACGCCTTATAAATAAGCCACTTTGAGTGGGAAACCTCCTTTACATTACATAAATGAACAATTCTTGGATGATGCAAATGACACAACCTCCTTTCTATAAATAGGAGTCCATGGGGTCACAATATAATCGTAGTCGACCTAAAAATAATAATATAAGGGCACAATAATAACAATATGGGGGCTAAAAGCATACAAAAATAGCAATAATGGGGCTACACTAACAACAATAAGGGGATACACTAGTATTATAGGGACCTAACATGCCCCTCTCCTTCAAACAAGTGTTTCCCTCAATGCTTGATTATTTATGGATGTTTGTGTATAAAATTATCATCCTCCCATGTGCAATATTCAACAAGTAAGTTAGTACACTTGATGGGATACTATGAAATTGATCGATTTGGTAGTTGTCTAGTTCTTGTTTCTGTGACTGCTTTAGAACTTCTTTTGTTGCGATGTTGATCTTCCTGTTGTTTTATTTTATTTTGAACCAAAGTTAGCTTATGCTTTGAGAGTTGGAGAACTTTTTTTGATGCTCAATGTGATATTACACTACTTTATCATCCATATTAGCTTTCATTTGATCCTTCAAACCATCCAACTTAGCCTCCATTTTTGCTTTTAAACCATCTATGTAATATTTTATTGCTCTTCGTAAGATCAAAATTTGTTGCACTTGGTACTGTAATTTTGATATCTCATACTGCAATTCTTCCTCTTCATGCGTCATAGTATAGCTTTCTAAGGGATTAATGGGTGTTGAATTATTTTTAGTTGACAATTTAGAACCCAATATTGATATCTGTGCTTCAATATGCCCTTGCAATCACTTCAAACTGATTTTTCACACAAGACTTATGCAATTTGAAAAAACAATACATACCTTTTTCTTGCTTTTGAGGAGATGAATATTGAAACTAAATTATCTCTATGATTTCAGATATTCAATATTTGAAATGGGGCCCTATAGTAGCCCTCTAAATATTCTTTCGAATGCCAAAGGTCTAACCTGATTTGGACTCTTCAAGGAAAAGTTATGCCCAATCTCCCACAATGACCTAATTATGGACTGGTTCAGTAGAGCGAATTTGTACGAGGTGCCACATGTCACTGTTTCCTCCTTGGGCCCTGAAATTGATATCCAGGAAACTAAATTCTGTGTGATTATGGCTACTTTTTACAGAATTCCAATCTGATGCTTAGCGAGATAGTTATGGTGATTTTCCCATGGTCACCTCTTTGAGATGAAATTCGGGAGCCTGAGAAAACCCTAACTTCCACAGATCATATCTCCAAAACTATTGCAAACCAAGACCTGAAATTTTTACAGGGAGTTCCTCAGGATTTTTGATTTTCTCTGTAAAAAATTCAGCTTCTGAGCCTTTGTAGAAACAAATTTATAGAGCACATTCCATGATGACCTATTTTAGGTGAAATTCGGGAGCTTGAGAAAACCCTAACTTCCACAGATCATATCTCCAAAAATATTGCGAACCAATATCTAAATTGTTTACAAGATGTTTCTCAAGATTTCGGCTTGGTTCTGTAAAAATTTTAGCTTCTGAACCTTCGTAGAAAATAATTTATAGCAAAACTTCCATGATGACCTGTTTGGAGTAGCAAAACCCTAGAATCTAAAGCTCTGATACCAAATGTTATGAAACCAGCTCCAAAAATAGAAGAAAAGAGAGATCAACGCCTTAGAAATAAGCCAATTCGAGGGGGAAACCTACTTTACATTACATAAATGATAAATTATTGGATGATACAATTGACAAAACCTCCTTTCTATAAATAGGAGTCCATGGGGTCACAATATAATCCTAGCCGACCTAAAAATAATAATGTAAGGGCACAATAATAACAATATTGGGGCTACAAGGGCACACCAATAACAATAAGGGGGATACACTAACAACAATAAGGGGATACACTAGTATTATAGGGACCTAAAAAATTTCCACATCAACTCTACTTTGCCAAAATTCCACATCATGTTTCCAAGTTTTCATTCCATGCCACCAAAACTTGTCTCAATGTAACATGTCATCATGCCATGTTAGCACATGCATAGCTATAAGATCTAGGATTGTTCACATAAATTCCATGTAACTTACACATGGTTTTGTTTTCTAGTTATAGGTTTGAGTTTCTCAGAAAATTTACTTTAGAATTTTCCAAATGCCCATACTTTCACCCCTTGATAGACCCCAATGCTTGATCTCCCTCACTTGATAGATATTGATTCCCAATCTACAACACTTAATAGATTTTCATACTTGGTGGATTTTGGATTTATAATCCTTTTTGTACTTTCAAATAGCCCATGTCCAAGGATCTTGTAAAATGATGTGACCGAAGGCTATGAAGAAAATTATAATCCCCAAATTTCCAAACATCCACTAAGATTTCAAGTCTATTCCAAAAGACTGAAATGGATTTTCATAGGGCATAGACTTTCCCAAAATAATTTTGAAGGTTCAAAGTTCTTCGATAACCTATAAAAAATTCTAAAACATTATCCAAAACAAGGTTGTTTCTCTAAATAAGGAAAAGAGATGCCCCGTGGCCAAATACACAGATTCACCCAGCCGAATGAGACTCTTCTCTAGTTTTGAACTACAACTGTCACACATGGAACTCCAAAATCTTATAAATAGAGAAGACCAAAATTTGGCTTACTTATTGAGAAAACAGGGTCCCCAATAAGAAAATAACATTAAGCGTTTTTATCATCAAACAAGTACACAACATAATTGTTCCATCATAGAATTGGCCTACACTAGGCCATGCACACTAACGTAGTAGATGAAGATCCCTAGAGCTCATTACAATGTTTTATATTTTTCCGCAACACAATATGCTTCAAACTATTATAGGAGAACATACTTTAAGAATAAATTCTACATATATAGTTCATGTTCATAAGTATTCACAACTAGTAGTCAAACACACTTAAGAGATGATTCTAGCTCATCATTCATACATATTTAATAGCCCAACATGAAAACATTCATAACAAATAATATCATTTCATTAAATAATAATAAACACACTTATCTTTGTGGATTAATATTTTTTAAATATTGAATAAGGGAGAGACAAATTCCACCAAACCATGGGTTTAGCTACACTCTAATTTTCTTGTAGTGGGATACCATTGAGGTAGATTCTATGGATTATGAGGAAGACTCACTTAGGGACTAACAAGGTTTAAGTCTGGGTAAAGGACTTGAAGGGCACTCTCTTTCAAACACATAAATCAATATTTTTCCTTTCAACCATTGAGACAAAGCTTTTTAATGATCGTAATATTTCCATAATGGGCCAAGTTCATAGCATAAAAGGGATTTTGTCTCTACTCCAACAATTACATGTTAATTTCCTATTCTTAGTTCCTTTCTTCCTTAGTTCATACAAGTCAATAATAAGTTATCTTGACCCTATAGCTCATGCTAAAGTATTCAACACTTGATTCTTATCTAATGTAGGTAATTCATAATGCCATGTGGGTTTCTATGTTTTAGAAAGGGTTTTTGTCACCTTTTTATTAGAATCACAATATTAGAACCATTGTGTATCTTTGTTTCTTTCCATGGGTGTTTCTAATTTTCATGCACTTCTTTGTGCTCCATGTTCCCAACTGCGCCATAATGCTCTACAACCATTGTTCATTAAAATAACACCACAATCTACTTGTATGAGAATTCAAGGACCTAGTCTTGCACTATGTGGTCAATTTAGAAGTCTCCAAATGGGTAAATCTTCCATACCTTTGGAGAAATTAAATATAACTCCCATTCCTTCTCATAATTACTAGTAGATGGGCTGTACAATTACCAAATATCGAATATGGGAAATAAGTAAAATTGGACATTAAATTTAGGATAAACATGAAATTTTATAACTCTCCCTTACATATTTGTTTGAGGAACCAAAATCCATGTTAGATACCAAATTCTTTAGGTTTTTTAAATCTATTAAATGAATGCAGATTACATGAAATTAAGTTTTTTTGTTTTTTTAATTTTTTTCACAGATGTTGAAGATTGGTGACCATTACATCCATGGAATATTCTTTGTAGAAAGATCCATCCAAATGGATCACTTCTTGCCAACTCAACTACAGACGTTGACCCTGAGAGTGTGGAGAGAATTGAACTTGTGGCCTTTCAATAAAAATGTTACTTTTAATAATGGGGATTCAACCAATTGAGCTAACCTTCAAGGCTTCATGTATAGTTTGTTAAGATATGTGTGCTAGCCATTTTCAATGTCATAAGTATTAATTATAATTAGAAAATCATTTGTTTTATAAGGGGTGTTACAATGACTACTTGTCTTATTCATTGTCAAGTAAAGTATTCATCATCTACTAGTTTAAAAAAAATGTTTCACGATGACTTGAAAAACCCCTTGGTTAAAAATGTATATTTCTATTCCATCTTGGTACTTACACTTCATACCTCAATCATGAAAAGATCATCAAATTATCAAAATTCATGTAAGGGAAAAACCACCTACAAGAATACCTAGGTAACCAACGATTATCTAGACAAATATTGTTCTACAAACAAAACGTATCTCCCGAGACTTGGAAACCAAGCCTATTAACAATAAAATAAACAAATGAAATAATTCCCTATTTTATAATTAAATCATAGATATGTGATATAGGGTAAAATTCTTGGGTGGTGGTTGATGAATATCCCTCTCAGGGCTTTCCGGTGCCCAAGGCAGACTGTAAGATTAGTTGTAAAGTTCCAAAGATATTGCATACATGTTTATAGTAATATATAATTGACAAAGAAAGATTTGGAATGATCACCTCTTTGTGTATAGCATATCCTATAGAGAGCGCTAAGCAATGGGGTAGAAGTCCTTCCTTACTGGCTCCAAATCTAGATCCTGCAACCAATCAAAGCAACTGTGTAATCTTCACAATAGTCTAGTTTTCTAAAAATTAAACCAGTATATAATCGACATTAAAATATGCAGATCTAAGCCATTCATATCATGCTACATAGAAAAATGAACAACAAATGTGATACATAAGCATTGAATGGACAAAACAGATATAGTTCTATTGATTTATAAAAAGGAGGATTAGAACCGTTGGTTGTACCAAGCCCTCCTCTGTCTCCCAATTCCTCTCTCTCTTTCTCTCTCTCCGAGTGTGATGATTTTTGAGATAAGAGTCCTCAATGAAACTTGCTGATCTTGAGGCCTCACACATAAACAATGAAACTATTCTCTACATATGAGTAAACCTCTGACCTTAGACCAAAAGCCCTGTTGAGCCGCACTTTTGCCCAAATTTTCACGATATTTATCACATCATTATATGCTTGTACCTAGTATTTTAATCATTGTTTATCCATTAAGTTGACGATTAGAGGCATTTAGAAATAATAATTATTCCTCGTTATTAATTAATTTAGAAGGTGTTTTGTGTAATAGTTTCATTAATAAATTCCTTCTTGGTTGTCGGAAGGTTCGGTGCAGGAATGCATTCGAGTGCGAATTCACCAAATGCATAAAAGTAGCAGTTGGGTAGTTGAATTGTTGTAGGTGAAAATATCCAATATGCGACCGAATGGAACAGAATCTCTAACTTCCGAGACATGGGTTGTGTTCAGAGCACCATGTTTTCTATAACCCAAAAACCGTTTGGCGAAATTTGGCTTCGTGAAGGAGTTATCGTCAGGGGAATATTACACTAAAAACCACTCCTGAATGTGAACGTATTGGGTTTCTATGAATATTGATACTCTGGTTATGTTTGGGAATTAAAAAAAAATCTTAGTTTACTCTCAATATTTTGGATGATGCTCCTGGTCAGCAGAGTGCAATAGCAGGCCTTACTGATGTACAAGCAAAAAAGTTTCATTCATCATAACAGTGTGGTGTTCCTTTCTAGAGAAGTTTTTAATCATCAACATTTGGGGAGTTGAACTTCAAAGAGAAAAATGGGTGACTTCAACCTGGTGTTAGTTATCGTAATAGCAGTGGTGTGTGTTATTGTGTTCCTTTTCAATATTTACCTTCTTATTAATTATCAACACCTAGAAGACCCAAAAATATGATAAGATTCGTGAATGGTACCTTACAATGCTTCGTAAGGTGACCAAGGAGAACATTGTGGTTGATATGACAAATATATATGACTATTTTTTATCTAATGGGGAACCCAAAACTAAGGTAACTACAGCTCGTTTTCCATACTTTGATGGAGATTACTGGTCTGGTGCTACTGAGGACACTTTAATGCAATTTCAACAAGAGGAAGAAGATGGAAGAAAACACCACAAAAGAAAAAAGGCTGGACAAGTTTATGGTGTGCCTTTGACAGGATCACTATTAGGAAAATCTGGTTTATTTACAGATCTGCAGACGTACAAGGATGATTCCAAAAGGAAGTGGATTGAGGATCTTTCACAACCACATAAGGGATTGCGTTCTTTAGCTGAACATGCGCCACATGGATATAGGAAGAAAAAAAAAATTTAAGCACTTATTAAGCACAATGTTCCGCTATTACGAGCAACATGGTTCATAAAAATTACATATCTTCATCAGGTTTGTCCTCTGTCAATTGGAACTTCCGCAGGAGGCCAACACAAGACACAGGAAAAACGTGTGGAGTTATGGACAAAGGATGTTATAGTCTATCTCCAATGCATTCTAGATGAATCTTGTCAAAATTATGGCACTGTTTCAACACTATACAATAGAGAGAGAGAGCCCACAAATGCTCTTGGGTGTCTCTGGTCAACATCAAGCAAGTGACTCCTCCCAAGCAGCTACTGACAGTGAGGAACCTTCCTTGTATATTAAATGGTGTTATATGGTGCAAATCCTACATTGGCATTATGCAGAAGGGTTACTAGTCTCAAGCTAGAACTTCTGTGCGAGACATCTGTTGCTTCCACAATTTCTTATTTAGATAGTGGACTTCTGTACATAGGGTCAAGCTATGGAGATTCACAAATGATTAAATTGCATTAGCAGCCAGATGTTTCAGGCTCACATATAGAAATTTTGGAAAGATTTGTAAACATTAGTCTTATAACTGACTTTTGTGTTGTAGATGAGGGCCAAGCACACGAGAAAATTGTTACTTGTTCTGGAGCATTTAAGGATGGTTCTCTTCATATAGTATGCAATTGAATTAGAATCAGTGAGCAGGCATCAGTAGAGCTTCAGGGCATAAAGGGAATTGGGTCACTAAGATCTTCAACTCTTGATATATTTGATACTTTTCTGGTTGTCAGCTTTGTTACTGAGACTCCTATATTTGAAATCAATTCACACTATGAGCTGGAAGAAACATATATTGAAGGATTTATCTCTAATATTTTTCCCATATGCTATTCATGACCAGATTTTTCAAGTGATTGATAGTCGTGTGAGGTTAGTTGGTGCACTGTCTCGAAATTTATTGACTGAATGGAGAATGCCCGCTGGGTTTTTTGAGGATGCTTTCATCCAAGCCACAGCAAAAACGAGAACCAGAACCTCAGCCAGAACCAATGGATATTCCAGATGAGGAGAAAGAGAAGAAGGCTTGGAAAGCAGAGGATCAGAAGGAAAAGGAACTTGGAGATCGCAGACTTCGTTGAGCTCTTTTCCATCCTTAATGAAAACCCTTGTTGGGATTGTTGTGCGAAGTCAACGAAGTTCGAATCGCCTCCAGAAGCCACGAATGCATCTTCCAAAAATAGCAACCCACAAAAAGGGGAACGATTTCCTAAATTGACAATCTGTTTCAAACCAATTTCTCATTCTGTCATTTGTAAAACAAATTATTTTCTCCATTTCTTGGTTGAAGCTCTTGTTTTGTAATTAAAAATGTATATATATATCAGTAGCTGTAGGGAGAGAAGGGAGATAGATAGCAATATGTGTAGTGGCTATAGATAGAAGGAGTTGTAGAATGAAGCAGTCGATTTTCTGGAGAAGTCGATAGATCAGAGAGTAGCTGTAGGATGAAGAGTCCGTCAATTAGAGGAGTTGCGCATTAGAAGAAGGAGTTGCACATTAGAATGAGGAAGCTCTCAGATGTAATTCTTATTTCTCATATGCAGAGAGTATGAGTCCATCAATTAGAGGAGTGAAGTGTCTGAGATGCATAGAGCTAGAGTTTCTCATGTAAAATTGATTTCTAAATATGTAGATCCAGCATCAAATTTCCCAGCGGCTTATGTTATATTTTCCATTTGAATTCTGAGTTTTAATCTATAATTTGCTTCAACATTTTTATGATACTTAAATATTGTGGTTTTCTGTGATTTCTCAGGACTGGAGACAAGTCGTGTAGCCGAATAGAATCATAGATATCATATATTTCAATTTATAGACATAATTTTCGTTTGAAAGGTTGTGATATTAGATTTCAGAATCACCATTTCATTCCGTACTTAAGCTTCCATTTCACTCTATTAAGCTCGAATAAAATATTGTAAATCCGGTTTTATATTTGTTATGCTTTGTTTAATTACTATAATTCTGTGATTGTAAGTGGGATGTGCAAGTATTGATTATAATGATTTATGAGTGATCACAATTAGGATATATTTAAATGCTTTGAGTTTGGGAATGTTTTTTTCATTAATTGGTTTCTTTTCAACGTTTGCAGGATTTAATTTAATTTGTTCATGCATAGCGAGATTTCTCATAATAATTAAATTTCTTTTAAATTAGAATTATTCTTTTTCATATTATAATCATTTATTTATAAATTTGAGTGCATATTTAATTTTGCAGATCGTAGTGATTGAGTTTTCAGTATTGTGTGACATGATTTGGACATAGTTTTTATTATAAGTTGCATACCTTTGAAGAGTGAGCTCATTTGTAAATAAACTTGTTTCATTTAGAATTAAATATTTGAATTGAAGGTTTCTCATAGGTTAATTGTAATGTTATTTTTAATAGAATATCTTAAATGTTATTTTACATAGAGAGAAGTAGTTTTCTTCTAGAAATAATTAGAATTGGCTTGTGTGAATTTGAATTTTGAATTTTTTATGAAGAATAGTTACTTTAAGGCATGAGTTTTCATTAGAATAGTGTGTGTTTCTTTGTGTTTGTTCAAGATTAATTTCAAGTATTATTTTTTAAGTTAATTAGATCAAGGTTTTCAAGATATCATAGGGGATTTAAATTCGAGTACGAGAATGATTGAGGATTTCTTCGTATTTCCTTATAGTTTAATTGCATTATGGAGTTTTGCACATAACGAAATTGGTTAAGTAAGTTTCATTTTCAAGATTGATTATTTGTGAGCAAATGTGTGTTTCATTCAAATATCTAGTTCATCATTACAAAGGAACATATTTATACTCTCACCATTAAGCTGAGCCAATACGTAGTACAACTCGCGTTTACGACTCCTAGATTGATAATTAATATTGAGAGCTTTAATCCGACAATTAAACCAACCAAGAAGCCCAAACCTCCAATTTATAGGAAATGTGGAGGACAAACCTTGCCAATCCTTTCAACTAGTTAAAATCAGGAAAGATCTAGATTTTTCCTAGCTTTTCTCTGCTTTTTCCTTCCACATAAGTTCAGTTGTGTTTGGAAACATTTAATAAAAGGTTTGTGCCATAAGTTTCTATTTTTGAATTAACTCTTTATGAGAAAAAATTGGAAATTCCAGTCAGTTTCAGCGAGATATTTCCATTTTCACATTCAAACACGGATAATGTTGCCCCTTAGGCAGGACAAAACATTACCCTACGCACCAACGCTCCCTTTTCATGGCTAGGGTGCATTATAACTCGGCCTAGCTATCTCTTGGGGTTCGTTACCTTGGAAAAATGGGCCTTTGTCTGGGTCATTTTCTTCATTCCATGTTACCTTCTCCTCTGAGCTGATGAAGAGGTCATTTTCCCTATAACAGATGCCCCCTAAAGTGTGAGGTCAGAGGTGAAGACAATGGTGGAAATAATTTATAATATATAGTAGAGTGAGAGGAGTTTGGAATACTGAGGAGAACTTGAAACAACCACAACATATGTCACAAATATAAGTATCTGTCCTCAGTCGGGCATTCCCATGCTCAGTAGTTGTATCAAAATGATTTCTCTAAAATAGAGATATGACCAGTGTGTCCACTGATAAGCATAATGTGGAAGCTTCTGTCATGATAGGATCAATCTAATAAGCTATCTCCGAAAACAATATCACAACTTGGGAGAGGAAACATAGCTGGAATGATGTAAGCCTCAACCCAAAGTCTTGGTCGCCGCTTCACTAAATTGCATATTTTCGAACATGTGAATGAAGGAGTTGTAGTCGAGCATGCAGGAAATTGTTTGATTACCAGTCATTAATGAAAAATGTTAATGGAAGTGAGGGTGGCTATCGATAAGGATGATGGTCCCTAAGATGCACAGTACAATATAGCAAGTGTGAATAAAAGGATTTGATGTCGAACACTCGTAGAATCATTTGATCAAGAGCCAATAATGATAACCCACAATCAAACACAAGGTAACATGCCACTGATGTCTACAAGAACCCAAGTACTGATGTGTTTCTAGATCAAATTCCTAGATAAGATGTTGAAGTCGATAGGAAGAGATCTATCGAAAGGTAGGCACTGAGGCTTCCTACATCAGTCGACATGAAATGGGAAAATATGATTTTGTTTTGAAGATAGTCAAGAGAAAATGGGAGGAACTAACAAAAAATAATTTCTAGTATATGGTGGCTCAGCTGATATAGGAAGCAGTAGATAGCAGGATCCTTTTGAACAATAGAAGGCACAGTAACAGGGTACCAAACAACTTAGGCTTGATGAACACCAAAGAGTGTCAAGATTCACCAATGAAGGGGAATTGGTATTGAAAGGCTAAACTCATAGATGGTAGGGTTTGGCTAGTGGCGAGTGAATTTTTTGGGGAGTGCCATGTTCAAGATTTTGTGCTGCCTAATCGAATTTTAAAGTATAATAGAATAAGTATCCACTTTGTCCAATTTTTTTCCCCATATGATTAAGTTTAACGAGTCTAGATAGGGAAACTCAGTGATCTTTTCATATTTAGAGAGTCTGAAAAACATCGTAAAATTCAACTCCAGGGGGTACCTTTGTCATGTTTGATAACCGAGCGTGACAAAGGGAGACCAGTAAGCTGGGCATAGTTCATTTTCTGTAAGTTAGTCCATTAAATCCAGATAAAGTGATAAACCTATGTTCAATGGACATCTACCTTATTTTTTTATGAGTACGAGAACATAGAGTAAACTCAATATTCTTCATGAAATTTTAACGAGTCGAACAAAGAAAAAATTGATGCTCTCCATGAAATTTTAATGAGTGCAATGAAGAAAAACTTAGTTACTTTTTCGGTTTTTTAACAAGCTAGAAAAATATGGAAAAGAATGGCTCTTATTTCATTGTTGTAGTATTTTAATGAGCCTGACAAAGGTAAATTAGGGTTTTTTTAGTTTTAGGAGCTAGAAAAGGTCCCTAAAAAGAAAGCTTGTTGCTTCTTCATGTAAGTTTAATGAGCCCGAAAAAGAGAACTTGAGGTTTTTCAGTTTAATAAGCAAGAAAAATACCATAAAAAGAATAATCAAAATTTCTTGATCTCTTTCTCGTCAATAGGAGGATCTATGCTAGGAATTTTATCGTAATACCAAGGGAAAATGTCACGGAACTCCTTAAAAATGGATGTGAAGCGTGCAATTTCCTCGAGATTTCAATTGGCTCCAATCTGTATATTTGCCACGATACCCGTTTTTTCTGAGATATCAATGAGCATAGACTTGGAAAAATTTCCCATGTTCCCTTCTGTGTCGATAGTTTGAACAATCACGTAAGTGGAGGGAATGATCTCAAGTGTGTCAAAAGATGGGCTTTGAATAGTGGTCGCATCCGAATCAAACATTGAAGCACGATGATGGAACTCTAGCCAAGGTCATTCCTATAGAGACATGATCTCTCGAATAGCTTCATCCATAGGAAGGACTTCATCGAGGAGATCCTTAGAAGGGACTATGATGGGCGAGAGGGTGGTAACATTAGTCAAAACCAAAGTAGTGGAGGCTTCAGATGCTAATTAGATGGCTTGATAAGTCAACTCAGCCGATGATAGCGGCATCTGATCTCCATAGGAATCAAATTCTGAACGTGCTGGTAGGATCCATGGATCGATATATGCATCCAAAATGGTGGATATCATTGCAATCATGTGTGGAACCTCAGGTGGTGAGAGAGGAAAAAGACCCATTAGGGAAGATTCCTTCAGAAGGCCGGTACCAACACTAACATAAGAGTTAGTAATGCCTCCTACTAGGGGTACAATGCTACTTGGTAACGTGGAATAATCGGGGGTGCAAAAGGATAACTGATACACTGTGACTATCTTCCCATCCAATGGAAAAAGGATGAGTCAAAAAACCAAAGAGATAATGGTATTCATTGCGTAATACCAACTGCGACCCAACAATAGATTATAGTTGAGATGACGATGTACGACTTCTATGTCCACCATTATTGCTTTCCCACTATGTAAAATGGGAAATCTAGCAAGGTATCATTTTGGGAGGAAAGTGTGGCTGTTGAAAGCTTTGAGGGAATTTGATGGCGTAGACAAAGTGGGAGAACCCAAAGCGAGCTAGCACGCAGTTGACATAATGCAAGTCGAAGCACTTTCATCTATGACAGTGTGATGGATTGGTCTCCCTTTCGACACAACTTCTACTTGGAAAGCAAGCTGGTGTGAAAGGCGAGGCTTGGATTTTTCCATGCTGAAGATGGCTAGCGTAGAATCCTAGGGGTCAATTCCACCAATGACCGAAAGAAGAGCTTTCCTTTGTGTTGGACAAGTTTGCAATACTTTGAGTGTAGACATGGCTGATGGTGCTTGCA
Organism: Pinus albicaulis; assembly: GCA_034641835.2. NCBI lineage: Eukaryota > Viridiplantae > Streptophyta > Pinopsida > Pinales > Pinaceae > Pinus > Pinus albicaulis. The sequence goes on along the minus strand of CM076582.1, from coordinate 261,731,457 downwards.
CCAAATATTCTAAAATGTTGTAGTTTTGGGCAGCACGTGAAGAGATGTTATGATTCATGCGTCGAAGTTTCCCTTTGGGGGGATGAATTGCGAGGCCAGCAATAGGCCTTTTGATATGGAAATCATTGGGTGGTGGTGGATTCGAACTTGTACCAGGTCCTTGAGCCTTAATTACTGGATTTCCATAGAGTTTAGCTCGGGTTTGTAGTTCAACACTCTCTACGCCATAAATGTCAGATGATATTTCACCGAAAGGATGAGTACCACTGTTGCCCCTTTGTGGGGGTTGTGGTGGATTTTCAACCATGTTTTGTTGTTGCTGCGATGGATTAGGGAAGGGATTGTGAAGGATGACAGTTGTCCTTCCAGAGTCCTTGTTTGTGATAAAATATGTGCATTCCTGTAGCCAAGGAAATTTGTATGTCAAGTGGTCCTCTGCACAAATTCTACAAGGGAATATCATTGTTTTATCCTTTCCTTTGTCATTCTTAGCAGCATTTTTTTGATTGGGATTATTCAGAGTACTGGACTTCTCTTTAGAAGGAGAGGTATTTTTCTTATTCTTCTTGTTCTTGCCACTAGGTTTTTGTGTAGACTGCACAAAGTTTACCTCAGCGGTGAGAAGAGCAGTCAATTGGTTAGGGGCAGTGGCATCCAAAGATGGCTCGAAAGTTTTCCCACTAAGATATTTTATGGCTACGCCGGAGGTTGCATCAACGATTCCGTCGGCGTGCGCTCCAGGTAATTGAGTAGCGGGAGGATTCGAGTTGCCATTGGTATGGGGGAGTAAGTTATACAATGTGCCATATTGCGAATATATGAGATCTAGATGATATGCATGATAGATGGATTGGTCTTCCATGACCGCACGAGACAAGAAAAAGTATTTAGGTAGGGGTGGTAGGGGTGGTAAGAGTGAATTAGAAAATGAGTTTGATAAGTGATGATCCAGGATTGGTGCTTTGACTAGCCTCCACCTACATCTCCATTCATGAATGTGATCGGAGTTGTGGGTGGTGGTGTCTTGGCACAGTGAGGTTAAGAGTTTCGTGTTGATTTCATATCGAATAGGTAATTGAAAGTTCTTAAGAAATTTCGTAGCTAAGGCTCCAAAATTATTGACAGCCCCAGATAGTAACTCAATGTACCATTTGGCAGCGTTTCATGTGAGAGTGTGGGGGAAAATTTTGAGCCAGATACTATCAACCACCATGGAGTTAGAAACATACCATAGATGAAAGGTGGTGATGTGCGTAGCTGGATTCTCCTTTTGTTTCCCTTCGAATTTAGGAATGTCAGACAAAATTTTGTGCAGTACTAGAGGCCAGAGTGGGTTGTGGTGGATGGGATCATTGGTAAATTTGTAGAGGTCGGGGATGTCTAGAGCTGCCAATAATATAAATTGCATGTTTTCCCTAGATCCAACCAAGGAAGTGTTGGTTGACCATTCGGACTGTAAGGTCTACCCATTAGTGTGTTACCAATGGGATAAGTAGGAATTTGTTGATAAAATTTCCCAGTGAGTGGGGGTGTAGGGATGTATGGTTGTTGTCCGTAGGGTATGTTTTATTGGGGGGGGAATTTTTGGTTGTCCTCAGTGTAATAGTTAGCCCCTTGCACAAATTAACTTTGGGGTTGGTTCGCCCATATGGATGCGATAGAGTTAGCTAGTGGCATACTGCTATTTGCATAATTAACCATTGGCATAAACCCTATACCGGAAGTTTAACCACTCAAAGGAACAACGTTAACAATTGGTTATCCTATTTGTCCTACTGAATGTAGGGGTACATAAGTGCCCCCTGGCATATAAGTATTGGTGACATTGCCCCTTGGCATAATTTCCAAGGGGTTTTAACTCAGCAATGTGTTCTAACTGAAAGGGTTTCTAAAAGGAACTGAAGTAGCCCCGCTAGTGGGAGCAGAAACCGTGGGTCTCAGTATAGTTAAAATAAGAGCAAATCCCGAAGGGTTCGGAGGTTCGCTTATAGTTGTCATGGCTGGATTGCTGGGACTGGGTATAGCCTGGCTAGCGAGGTTTCCAATCATTTGCGTAGAACTGACAACTAGCGAGGAAGATGGTGGTATAACCGAGTTGGCCACCAATAACATCTACCCCATGGGCACCAGTTCTGAAATTGATGTAGGTGTAGCTGAAGACATAACTTGGCCTCGTGTAACTTGAACTAACAATGGCCCCAATGGGTTAGTGAGAGGAGGATTGTAAGGAGGTACGACACCTTCCGTAAAAGGATCCTCTGGAAACTCTGTATGATATGGAGTTGTATGAAATTCAGGGGTTGTCACTGGAGATTTCTCTTCTGAGGAAGGCACTCACTCACCGAGACTCGAATCCTCCCCTGGTGTCAATGGAGGGAGACCTTGCTACCGTCTAGAAAGACGACGAGTGTTGAAGGATGCCACGGTGACCTTTTTAATTTTATCAAATTTTTATTATTGCAATGTATTATAAAGTCTCAGTGCTAGTAACCACACACCTGAAAAGGAAAAAGGAAAAAAGGACTTCTAAAGTCAATCAATCAAGCAGCCAAAATGGGTATGAACCTGTCTGAGTACCATCGTTTCCTGGAGATGAAACCCAGTATCACAATATAATATAGAGAGAGTTGGTCAAATATATAGTTACGATTAATCTAGAGCTTTGCCCAAACCTCAGACAATAGCTGTAAGCACTCTCGTAAATATGAGTACCTTCCCAAAGACCAAAGACAGAGTAGGTCTGTCTACTTTAGGTACTAGGGTAGCCCACCCCAGTCACCTTGTGTCAGTCCCTAAAAATTTTGGTAACTAAAGATACATATAAAATCAATGCGATTAATATAGAAGATTCTACAAACAAATAAAGATACCTAAAATCACAGACACTATCAGGGGGGTCACGGTCGTAGACAACATGCTATATGGGAAGAACACCTAGATACTAGATTTAGTTTCAACATCCTCGAGGAGAACCCTGATATATAGCATGCCCACTGAATGCACTCGAAGGTGGGATACCTTCTCATGCACCTTGGTGTTGTCTCACCTTTAACTCTAGTGGTAGTGGAGTGGTATCGACAGAATGAGTGCAGCAGGATTTCACTTTTTAATGACTCTAGTTTTAGGTTTTGAGATCTTGGGTGATTTTCTCACTTCTCCTACCCCAAGATCCTAGCCTGAACTACTGTTGGTGTGAACTCATACAAATTTATATGATTAATTTTATTATCGCTTCATTATTAGTGTACTTTATTATTAGTCTTTCGGAGGGGAAGTGGACGTATGAAATGTGATGAGACTCTGACTCAAAAACCATGCAAAAACATGCTCTAAATATTCAATTAAATGAAGAGTTTATTCTACAGGGAGAGATATTTCAAACATCCATGCACTAAACATTCAAATAACACAGTTCAACCTTAAAACATTCATACATCTATCTATCCTCTCTAACATCTTTTTAACAAAAAAAATCAGAATGAATTCAGCTATGTTCAGAAAACTAAAAAAAAATATTCCTTCTTCAAAAAGTAGATTTTAATAACAATAAATTTTTAAACAAGAAAACTAAACATTCCAGCTAGTAATCAACCACAGGGATCCAAGAAAATAAGCTAATCTAGTACCCAATAACTCCACAACCAAAGGGAAACACAACAGGGGTGTAAACAACAGATTTTGGCTAGGTAACGCTAGCAAGCAGAGGCTATAGAGTGTTAATGATGGGAGTAATGCATTGTATCTGAGCATAAGCATCATTATAGCATACTGAAACACTCTAAGGGAGAGTGTTAATCAAGGTAAAGTTGTACATATGGCTAGGCAGGGTCTATTTTGGACTCTCTGAGCTACTGAGATGGTTACTAAGCATGTAAATTGATCAGAACGTTATGTGAACAAAGGGAAAGAGGTAAAGTCTTAGGAACAATCTGGAAACTTGGGGTTAACTCCTTAGCAGAGTCACCATTTCTGCTATAGGGTAGAATTCTTGGGTGGTGGTTGATGAATATCCCTCTCAGGGATTTCCGGTGCCCGAGGCAGAATACAAGATTAGTTGTAAAGTTCCAAAGATATTTCATACTTGTTCATAATAATATATAACTGACAAAGCAAGATTTGGAATGATTACCCCTTTCTGGATAGCAGATCCTATGGAGAGCGCTAAGCAGTGGGGTAGAAGTCCTTCCTCACTGGATCCAAATCCAGATCCTGCAACCAATCAAAGCACCTGTGTAATATTCACAATAGTCTAGTTTTCTAACAATTAAACTAGTATATAATAGAAATTAAACTATGCAGATCTAAGCCATTCATACCATGATACATAGTGAAATGAACAAAAAATGTGACACTAAAGCATCAAATGGAAAAAACAGATACATTTCTACTGATTTATAAAAAAGGAGGATTACAACCATTGGTTGTACCAGGCCCTCCTCTATCTCCAAATTCCTCTCTCTCTTTCTCTATCTCCGAGTGTGATGATGTTTGAGCCAAGATTCCTCAATTAACCTTGATGATATTCAAGCCTCACACTTCAACAATGAAATTCTACTCTACATATGATCAAACCTTCGACCTTAGACCAAGAGCCAAAACCTCCAATTTATAGGAAATGGGGAGAACAAGCCTTGCCAATCCTTTCAACTAGTTCAAATCAGGAAAGATATAGATGTTTCTTAGCTTTTATTTTCTTTTTCCTTCCATAGGAGTTCAATTTTGTTTGGAAAAATCTAATAAAAGGATTGTGCCATTAGTTTCTATTTTTGAACTAACTTTTTCTGAGAAAAAGCTAGAAATTCCAATAAGTTTCCGCGAGATATTTCCCTTTTCACATTAAAACATGGATAACGTTGTCCCTTAGGGAAGACAGATCATTAACCTAGGCACTAAATCTCCCTTTGCATGGCTAGGGTGCATTATAACTCGGCCTAGCTGTTTCTGGGGGTGCTTTACATTGGAAAAATGGGCCTTTGTCTGCGTCATTTTCTTCCTTCCATGCTACCTTCTCCTCTGAGATGATGAGGAGGTCATTTTCCCTGTAAAAATATGGAAAGGATCCAAAGCTTTTACCTTTTTACGAAATACTCATTGGTGACCCTTGTCATTTTCCTTTATAGCTTTGAACCATTCTCCCTTGATGCTTCAAGGGAAAACCTACAAGAACAAAACCAAACAAGAGATCGAAGCATAAAATATATCAAAGATTGAATTGTAAACCATGTTAGAGATCAAGGATCCTTACAATAAAAATTAAAATGTATGCATATGGGAAGAAAAAATTGTTTTCATTAATGATAAAGAGAGGGATATTTACAACCATTTCCCTTGATGTTGGAGTATCTACTCAACCTTCTCTAAACCTCCTTTTCACAACAATCCTTCAATCTTAATCTCAAATTGGCAGCATAAGAGAATGATTTAAGTGCTCAAAAATTCAACCCATTCTCCATTGAGTAGCACTATATTTATAGGAGAGAAGATGGAGGTTGGAGATCGACATCTCATGGGATGAGATCCACATAAGGATGAGTAGGTTCCATGATAGGTGGGTTTAGTTCCATGAATCCTGGGATGAGGTCCAAATAGGTAGGATCTTGATTCTAGGTGTTTGAGTATAATATTCCCCTACGAGAGTTGTAGACTTTACTTTTTATTTTCGCCAAGTTAGAAAAAATTTCGCACTTTTTAGTGGAGAATAATGTGACACTATGCACAAGTGATAATGACTGAATCTACAACTGCATTGTTTGTTGGTAGGAAAAGTATGACACTGCTTGAAATTATAGTTTTAATGCGATGTAATCCACGATTTATGTACTTATCCAATCTTTATTTCTTCATATTTGCAGGCGATTGCTCAGAAAGGTTAGTGAGATACTAAGAGATACAGTTTTAAGTTTTTTTTCTTCAGTGTAACAAAATGACGTGTAATCGATTTACCCCAAAGTGAAAAATGAGAGACTATGTATGAGTACTGAAGTGATTTATTATAATAAATTTTGGATTAGAGATTGATGGTTGGATACCTTTAAATAAACAACCAAGGATGACAATATATAATCATGAAATCATCTCTGAGGTAGGCATTCTCATACTCAACATAGTATATCAATTCTAGATCTAAGTATGGATATGTTCAAAGATCCATGTAAATCAATCGAATTCATGGCGACCATAAATACATCATGGATCCATGCTCGAATATATTTAATATGAACATAACCATGTCATAGAATTTGAATTTGTACACTAGTCATGAAAACACCTCACAACCTTGATGGATGAAACTAGATCGAGGTTCTTCGTCATTATCACTTGATAGTACAAGTATAACATGTGAATGAATACGTTAATGTTGAAAATGGTAGAAACCATCTGATTACCGATAAATGATGAGAATTGTTAATATATGTGAGAGAAACCACCAATCATGTCAATGGCTCTTAAGGTACACTAGTACAATCTATGTAGTGTGAATGAATGATATGTTGTCAAACAGTCATAGAATATTCTGACCAAAGAAAAATGATGTGAACCTGTTGTTCAAAGTAAGGATACCTTCCATTGAGGGATGTAATTTCCAAGGTAATAAAGAGGGTTTCAAAGTCAACTTTCCAGATAATGTGTTTAAGTCGATAGGAAGTGACCTGTCGCGGGAGGGCCTTAATGTAGCCCCCATCAATTACATGAAACATGTATCAATATTTTGAGTAGGAAAAACAAATTAATTTAGGTCTGACTCAAGGATGACCGACATGAAATGGGGCTATAAGTACTATAAAATTATTTCATTGAGGTTGAAATTCTCTTGAACATATTGGAAAGATTATACATATTTAGTAGCACTAACTCAATGTGGGATCAAAAAAAAATATGAAGACTTTTAAGGAGGTGTTATCAACATATAGGTAAGTTTATTTCCCAACTCGATCATAAAAAAAGTGTTAAAGAGTGTCATATTCAAGAGTGACTTGTTTCCAAATACTAATTCTATATATTTCTTTTCACATTTTTCCCCACCATTTCTGGCAAGTACCTCCTTATTTTTTTGCAATCTTGAGAAGGATAACATTTTCTTGTATTATAAGCTCATCCTTCAAATAAGTCCTTCAAAGTGTTTTTAATGAACCCTGGGAAGGAATGGTTTGGTCTCATCAGGATTGACGAGTCCTACATGGTTTATGTTTTACAAGTTGAGTGAAGGGTTAAATCTATTTATTTTTCATGTTTAGGGATTTTGAAAAGAAATGAAAATGAAACTCCACAATATTCTTATAAATAAATTTAATCCCCTAAGCCTGAAACAAGTGTATACAAGGGATACCTCTTTTGACCATGATTAATGAAAGTATACCATTTTCGTAAATATTCTACATAGTCTGTAAAAGGACAAGCTTGTACTTGGTATAAATTTCTTCATATGATTTTACGAGCACAAAAGAAACAAGTTTACTTGAAAATATTTTCATATTTCGAGAGTTATAAAATAGTTTAAAGGTAACTCGAGGGTGTGTTGTACTATAAAACACCCCCCCCCCCCCCCATTTAGTTTCACTAAATGGGCACCTTTAAAATAAATATAAATTTATTAGCTTGATTTTATCTTAGCTTAAGTCTAAAAAAAAACTTTAGGAAATAAAGTTCTCTTTCCCTTTTTGCTTTGATTCCTTAACACTCATTTCCAATCGCATAACTTACAAGTGAATAAGTTAAAAAATAATAAAGTGTTGCGAGCTGCGATATGTGCTACAACCTTTTTCGAAGTCATATAAAATTCCCATTGCAAATGATTTAGACACTACTTTAAAAAGAAATCGCATCACACCTTTTGAAAAAAATTAACTTATGAAAATTCAGTAAAGGTTGTGATGAGTCAGACACGACAAATTAATAAAACAAAAATAAAAAAAACTTCAAAGATCCGATAAAGAACTTCCACATGATTCCTTAGAGAACTTCGCATTTCGCAACCAATAACCAAATATAAGTTTTATTACCATATGAAAATTGTGATATGCGATTTGCGCAGATTACATTTTGTGGAATTCATTGGTAACGGGAAACATATCTAATAGAAATGGTTTAGAGTTGCGATATGCGATATTGATATTTATTTCTCAAGTGAACAAAATTATTCATTTCTAATCAACTGGATATAATATCTAATGTCTTAAATTGATAGATTAGACATTTTACATAAATGTGTGTAAGAGATTTGAAAAGAAGAATTATGGGTTATTAACGACATTTAATGGGAGTAAGGTTTGAAAGGTTGATATCTACTTCGAGTGTATTTTAAATGATTGAGTGCCAATTTTTTTATTATATCGTTTTAACTCTATATTTTTCCCCATTCATCTCAGGTCTAAGTTTTTTCTATTCACTTGAATTCAGGAAACCGTCTAATGGAGTAAGGATAACTGAAATGACCAAGAAAGGCAAAGAAATTTCTCAAACATCAGCTATTGAAGACTCATACATATCTCCCTTACTCTCAGATACAACCTGCAACAAGGATTGCGGGAGTTCCTCATGGGAGGAAATGTACCAACCCTTCGAGAATGAAAAACCAAGGGTAATAACCAAAATTGCTACAATAGATGCGTTAGTTTCCTCATACGAATATTATTTCAACGTTGCATGCTCATTTCTTCACAAAGTAGCAACAAGGCCAAAGATTCTCCCTACAAAGATATAGTTAAATGGGTAATTTATCACATTAACATAGCAGACAAGACATTTAAGAATTCAAAGATGGAGAATATTGGTTCATTCATGACAGAATACTTGAGGACAATGTACCAGTTACCCATTCCACAACAGAACTATGAAAAATCTTTTGTCCAAATCTTTACAAAGAAACATACAGACCTGATGAAAGCTATAAAGGGATGGAAGGATGACCAAGGCAAGTTGAAACGAGACAAACTCGATATTTACCTGATAGCACAATTACCTTCACCTTATTGCTATGCTGATGGAATTCTGTGTAGATTGTTTCCAAATGCAAATACTACTAGGTTTTCTGTAGACTGGGTCCCTTTGATTGACACAATCGTCAATTCTTCAATTATGAATTGGGCAAATATCCTGTTCGATAATTTGGCTAGAAATATCATGGAGTATAGGAGTAAAAGAATTGTTTCCTCTAGGGCAATACCCCCCTTTTAGATGAGTGCCTATGTCATGAACGGAATTTTCTTTGATTCAATTTTTCCTACCATGGGATGGAAATGGACAACCCAACACCCCAATCCAATCCATATTTACCACATAGCCCTTTGGGAGTCAGATTTTCATTTACATTTTTACAAAATTTGTAATGGATTCATGCTACCCATGCATCCGATTATATTTAATGGGAAAGCCCATAGGATTTCCAAAGAGGCTAGTATAGACATTTTTCCCATTGGCAGATGGTTCGTTGAAGAAAATTTTACCTATGTCAGAGTTTTCAGGAGTTATGCTTCGCCCCACGTCTTACCTTATTATGTTCCTGAAAAACTACTTGCTAGAGAAATTTCTTACCAACTTGTGTGTTATAGTTATAAGCAACTCAAAGATTCCAAGAAGGCCATTTGGCCTAATTTCCCTTTGCAGTGCGGTACTTTTTCACTTTTTGATATTGGGCATACATTCAGGGAAGTTTAAAATATTAATTTATTAAATTTGGCTGTAATGCCAAAGCAGCCATATGACCCCAGTGATGTGATTAATAATTTCACCACAGAGCTAAAATTGAAACCTTTCCTGAGAGAGATAGATATGTTTGATGATTTCTTTCAAGGCATTGAGAAGTTCCTAGATGTACTAAAAAATGCATCCAGTCAGCTTTGTCAAAATTACTTTGAAGCCTTCCAAACATATAGAAATAAGAGATCAGAAATAATTCCTTTGGATTTATTGTTTATAGAAGATGTTCACATATCGAATCCAAGTATTAGCTTGGATAATGAAGCCAAAGACATGTTTGAAGATGAATCTGAATAAAAATCTAGTCATGAGTCAGGGCAATCAAAACATAATTATCAGAATTCAGATCAATCTGATAATGAATCCGAAAACAGAAATGAGAGCCCAGAAAAGGTAATTGATAAATTAATCAAAGAGATTAAAATGAAAGAGGAAAGAGGAACTAATGGAGTTGGATCATCTGCCCAAGAAATTCAACATATCTAAAATACACCTGATCAGGTAGAGAAGTCTCATCGAAAATATCTGAAGAATGAATGGGAAATGTTTTCCAAAGCACTGCAAACCCCACAATTAAATCCTAATACTGATCAATCTACCAGTTTTCAAATGCCATATCAATCTCAAAATTTAATGGAGACTGTAATTCCACTACAACAGTTACCTAAAACTCATGATCAAGAGATCATTCTGGCCTTCCCTATAGAGCAGATAGTTTTACATATTGACTAAATTCCTTCATTGGATGTCTTCTATAGTCCTAGTAATCAGCATGTGGATAAGAGAAGAAAAAGGAGAAGAATGGATGATACAATTTCAAGCCTTACAAATGAATCTGTTGACGTTCTATGGAAGGATCCTCTAGTTGATCCTACTGAACATTTAACCAAGCTATCATGGTTTGTAGGGACATATGCTACTGCCACTATTGACAAGGATACTGAAGTTCAATTTTTACTGAAGAAAAGATAAGACAAAGTAGAAGAGTTAGAGAGACTGTTATAAACAAAAACGTTTAGCTCGAGCAGGCAGATGGAATTGAAAATGTCTCAATTTCAAAATGATTTTGAAAGATTAACATTGCACCATCAGGTGCAACTTACAGAAAAGGAAATGCAACTTGAAGCAGCAATGAACAAATTAAAAATCTCTTCTCAGGTAAAGAAATTCATAAGAGAAGCATTGGAAATGAATGCAAAGCTAAAGCAACTACAAGTAGTTTTTTGTAAACAAGCTTCAATCACCAACTCTTACTATGATTCAAGTAAAATCCTAATCCAGCAAGTGGCTAAAAAGAGACTTGAATGTGAGAAAATTGAAAAGAAGATTAATGAATTCATTCAGTGGCAAGCCTTTCACTCACGAAAGGAAGTTGATCTACCTCACGTAGATAAATTTCACAAGGAAATTTTATTTAAGGATTGGGAAGCACATCTAAGACAAGCAAACAAAGAAATAACAGAGGTATCAAAGTTAACAAATCAAATTACTCGATCTGTTTATAAACAGCTTTTTAAAGTTGAGCTTATCGAAGAGTCCACATCTAAAGTGCTCTCAGAAATCAAGTCATTAGAAGCACAGTGGAAACAAAGGAGAGAGATGTAAGAAGAAATGATTAAAAAATTATATAAGTTTAATCAAGAAAATTATTGCAATTCTCTGATCAAACCTTATCATCAGTACATCACTCTTCAATCATTAACCGATTCAACAAAGAAGTAAAAGCGAGCACTTTCAAATTTAGTATTCAAGGGCCAGATCAGGTCAGGAATTTCGTAGCCCACTCAGCTTACATCTATGCTAGATATCTGTCAACTTTGAGATCAAATCCATAAGGAGGATCAACACTCATAGTTATATTGTTACTTTATTTTCCTAGATTGTAGTTAAAGTTTTCTCTTTACAAGGATGGTTGTTTGAAACCTCCTCTAATTTTTTGTAATAACCTAATTTTAAACATATTTTAGTTTACAATTTAAAACCTTCTCATGCATTTATAGAAAGTTCAAAAAATTTATCAAAAACATTTGCAAAGAATGCACTTCTGTAAGTTTGTAAATGCTTTGATGGATCAATGGAACAAGAATCTGTTATCTTTTGACATTTGAAGTTGTTTAACAGATGTTGCACTATTGTACTCTTTAAATTTCTTGAAAGTGGAGAGGAGCATAAAACTACTGTCAGTTTATATGAGTAGGACTTCGTATATATGGTAATTTTATTCATTTATATTAATTTTTTCTTTGTAGATTGATAGTTATCTTTTTACTTGCATTATATGTTTGAAATACTCTCTTAAATGAAGGTTAAATGCACTTCTGTACTAATATTTGTCTATGATTTCTGATCTAATATATAATCACACATATAAATGTGATATATTTTTCATAATTCTTTTAATCAAACTATTTCTTAAGAGAATCATCTTTACATAATTTTCATCTCTTTCAATTGTTAAATAATCTTCATTACTAATAGTTGGAAGATATATTTTCAGATCGCATAAAGGAAAAAACACCCCCGGTATATAGTAGAATAGATAGTTTTAGATAAATGCATGTGACAGATCAAAATCATTCCCCATTGCATATTATATAAACAAAACACACCCCAAAATCATCCTTATTGGGAAACTGGTCCCTTCATCCCCAGTCGGAGCCACCACACCAAACGGAAAAGGACTTGCTCTAAGGTCCAGACTGGGTGGTTTTCCCCCATGTTGTGGAAACGGAATTTCGAGGCCTCAATATTTTGGAACTAAAATGAGGGCCAATTTTGAATGGAAAGAAGATATGATCAATCTAAAATTCAATCTAAGAGTATCTCTCCCTCTAGATCCCCTTGAACTTATAGAGCATTAGCTAGATGTAAATATTTAATATTTGAAGTTGAACATCCCTCTCCAAAGTCTCCTAGTGAAACTCAACCTACACTATCTCCTTATTTTCATCAAATTTCCCTTGAAGTTCAATATTTGATAGAAAATTTAGAGAGAGTATCCATTTCTGCTGAAAAGTCTGAAACTTCTCAATCATTTGAGATTAGTGTTTCATCCTCTTCACAACCCACAAGAATATTAACTCAATTAGAAACTCAAAAGACAAGAATTCCTCCCTTTGAATTTCCCATCAATACTTCTTGAAGGAATATAAAGAAGATTGAATCATAGTCAATCACCAGCGAGGTATTATCCAATAATCCACCTCATTCGCCTCCATTACCTCAACTCACCTCCACAAATTCCATTCCAACAATCAGTGTTACTTTAACCAGTTCCGGTACTCAGAGTACTACTCCTTCAACTAGTTCTAGCACTCAGCCTGCCTCTTCTTTAAATCAAACTCAATCCATCACATCCACCCAAGATCCAGTGGCAGACCAAGTAGCTACACCAAATGTACAACCATGGAACAATCCAGGGGTTGTAGAAATGCATGTTTCTCTTCATCCTCTCCCAAAATATCCTGAAATATTCTTACCTAAATTTAATCCTGATGATGGTCTTCCAGATGAAGAACAAATCCATAATTACATGTTACCCATCAATATAAAATAGGTAGTCAAAGAAGACTGTGTTGTAAGACTATTTCCATATACACTTACATGATCTGCAGGATCTTGTTATTTTTCATTACCTTCCCACTCTATAACTAGATGGAATATGTTCGAAGAATAATTTTCAGCTAAGTTTTGAAATGATAGAACCACTGCATCACTCATCAATGATTTATCAAATCTAAAAGCTAAAAAAAGGGAGAAAATAAAAGGTTTTCATTCAAGATTTAATAAAATTCTCAATAAAATTCCTACTACAGTAGTTCCTGCTGTAGAAGTTCAAATTGAGTGGTATATTTCATCTCTCCCATCTAATATAGCGATTTTTATTGATAGAGAAAAATTGCCTATATTGGCAGAAAATATGAAGGAATATTTATTTGTAGAGAGACACATAATCTCTCTTGAAAAGAAGAATTCCCAAGAAGGTAGGAAATCAAAGAAAGTATTTTTCAAAGATGATTAAAAAAGGAAGCCATCCAAAGACCCTTTCAATTTAGAAGGTCTTCAGAAAGTTTTAAAGACTATGAAAAATGAAATGGCAGATATCAAAAAACAAGTTGTTCAAAGTTCTTGTTCAAAAAATAATTTCAGAACCTTTAAGAAAAAATAGTCTTCTAATTTTCAACTACCCAATATCATATCTAATGTTGAGTCTGATCAAGATATAGATGAAGACCAAACAGAAGAAGAAGAAATTGAAGTAGAAGAAGAAGTTGAACTAAATGGAATGCGTGATTTTATCCTACCTAATGAGGAACAACAAGAAGCTTTACCTGTGAGTACAAGGATCAAGAATACCACTGAAGCAACACATCCAAATTAGAAATAGAAAAATTCAACACCTGCTAAAGATAAAACACTAAGTAAAAATTCTACATCTAAGGCTACACAAACAAACCCTGCTACTTCAAATGTTCCACCTACATCAAATACAATGGTAGTCTCTCACACCATTGAGTATAATGTAGTTGAATATATCAAAAAATACCAGGGCCAACATTTCAATTCATGAACTTACTAAATTAAAGAAAAAACAAAAAATATTACTCAGATATTTAAATGCACTTCCCGCTTCATCCTTACCTGCTCCATTAGTAGTCCAAGTTGCTAATAATATGGGTGAACCTCCCTCTACTTCAACTAAAATAGATGTTACGGATTTGATTATGATAGGTGAGAGATCCATTTCTCATACTCCATTTCTTTTAACCTATGAGATCTATAGCAAAAATGTCCATAATTTTTTAATAGACTCAGGGGCTTCGTCTAATATTATGCCAAAATCAGTATGTGCTAAATTGAACATAACTCCTCAGAGTTCTCCTATTCATATAGTTCAACTTGATAGAAATAAAGTAGAGGTTGTAAGAGAAATAAATTATGTCTCTATCAGATTGTGATCAAACCCTAAGTTCTCTCAGATAATTGATATATTGGTGGCTGATATCCCTGAGTTTTACGGTATAGTATGAAGCAGATATTGGCCTAAAAATATTCATGGATATTTTGAAAAAAAACTAGTCACATATGTGGCTACCCCACAATGGAAAGCCAAATCAAATCTGTGTAGACTAAGAAAAATTCATGAAGCATATAGTCACTGATCTTGAAGGGATAAACGAGTCAGTAGCATTTAATAACAATATTATTGGAAATTACTTGGCAGAATCATTTCTTGGAAATTTTAATTCTCAACCATCACCCTTTTTCGATAATGAAGTTATCTCTCAAATCGAGAATTTTTCCCAGACAAACACTTTTAAATGTAAAAAAATTGTAGCTAAACCAGTAGTTAATTCTTTATTTTGACGGTTCTAAATCTAAATATGGTGTAGGAGCTGGCTATATTTTAATAAGCCCAAAAGGAGAAAGAACCATGTTAACATGCAGACTTGAATTTGATTGCACACAAAATATAGCAGAATACGAAGCATTAATAAAAGGTTTGTAAAAAGTAATTGATCTCAACGTCAAATATCTAAAAGCCCTAGGAGATTCATAAATCATTCTCAAATAAGTAATAAATACCATCCATTGTATTTCTGGACATTTAAAGCATTACCAATCATTAGTCCAGGAATTGACTACTCATTTCTTAGCTTTCAATATTTATTTTGTACCCAGAATAAAAAATGCTAGTGCATATTTTTTAGCTAATGTAGCATCGAAATTAATTCCATCTCAAGAATTTAGTCCTGATATATTTTCCATCGTATTGATTTTTAGACCATATGTTCCTGAAAATATCACCAATTGGAGAGTGTTTAATAATGATTCTGATATCATAGATTTCCTTACATCTAAAGGATATTATGATAATCAAATGCTAGATGAAAATGGTCTATCTTCCAATCCAACATGACACTCAGATAAAGGATGAGCAAGATGAAAATCCAATCCCTACGTCAGTTGTCAAATTAGAAGACCTTTATCTGAGTGTGAACATGACACTTAACTAAAGGATGAACAAGATGAAAATTCAATCCCTAAGTGAGTTTTCAAATTATAAGATCTTTATGATCTAAAATGATAGGTTTAAAAGAGTTACTAACTCTAAAACTTAAAGTTCGACCTTTACATTTAGTTAGTAAATCTTGGAACTCATGATAAACCTAAAAATGTCAATTTAGGTCTTTTTCTATCTTCCAATGAATGATTATCATTTTTCAAGTTATTAAGAACTTACAAAAGTGTTTTTTCTTGGGGTTACACTGATCTTAAAATGTATGAAAATTCTGTTATTCAACACACTATTCCTATGATTTTAGATGAAAAACCTATACAAAAAAAGTTGAGGAAAATTCACCCGAATCTTTACAATAAAATCAAAATAGAGTTGATAAACTCCTCAAAGCAAAGATCATATTTCCAGCTAGACATTCTAAATGGGTTTCAAATTTGGTACCTATTAGGAAGAAAAATGGTGATATTAGGATTTGTATTTATTTTAGGAATTTGAACAAAGCATGTCAGAAAGGAAATTTTCCATTTCCAACCATGGAACAAGTACTTCAAACAATAGCTCATTCTAAACTTATGTATTTTCTAGATGGATTTTCAAAATATAACCAAATCGTCATACATCTAGATGACAAATTAAAGACCACATTCATGACTAAGTGGGGAACTTATGCCTGACAAAATATTCCATTTGGGTTAATCAATGAAGGTGCCACTTTCCAAACAGCCATGGACACATATTTTAGAGGACTCATTAACAAAATAGTGGTTATTTATCTACATGAAATTATAGTCTTTTATAGAGAAGAGACCAATCATGCGAGTGACATAAAGAAATTCTTTGAGAGATCTAAAAAGTATGAAATTTCATTAAACCCAAAGAAGTCATATTTTTCTTTAGATGAGGGAAAATTTTTAGGATTCATTGTGTCTAAGAGAGGTATCTATATTGATATTGAAAGAACTTAAGAGATTAAAATAATTCCTTTCCCTCATAACAAGAAAATTATGGAGTCATTCCTTGGACAGATAATTTTTTAAAAAAGATTTATGTTCGGAAAAATACTGAGAGGGCGGGGGGATGAATCAGTATTTAGAGCTGACTGAAATTTTTTTACTTTTTCTTTCTTAAAAGCAAATATCCTGTATGTCTAGAGATCTTATTATGCATTTAATTCTTTATTCATCAGAAGTTTAGTAAGCAGTAAGCATGTGCAGTAATAATAGAATAAACCATCACACATAAGCAACACAGATGAACACCAGTATTTAAGGTGGAAACCCAATTTGGGAGAAAACCACTGCTGTTGTTGTCTCTGTCTTCAATATTTATTATAAAGAAAACTTCTTACAATTTTGTACTCGCACAGACTTATACCAGCACGCAGGCACCCACCTGTAGAAGGCTACAACCTTCTCTCGTTCTCCAGTCACTATTGGAAGGGAGTTCCAACCCACGATTTTGCTGCTTCTACGGCGGCTTCCTTTCATCTTGAAGGCTTCAACCCTCAGATCCACCAAATTTATTCAATTTCTTCATCAGACTTGCGCCACGTCTTCATCATTTATTTTGCAGATCTTCCTAGAGATTCATCATTTCTAGATCTAAAGATCTTGAACCTTCATCATATCCATAGGTGCATCATAGATTCAGATCTATCAGAAACAGAGTTCAATCATGCAGATATCTCTTAAAGATATTTATTCATTAACAACCCCTCCACATGCACACGTTGTACTATGATCCTCTTCTCCTTATATAGTTTTAGCCTTTATTAATACCATGAGTCAAAACCACTCAACCGCTGATGGTATTCTTGGACGGGATCAAATAGATAATCCAGCAGGGTCTACCCAAGCCCCAAACAACTTCTCATTGTTGTATTTTCTTGGTCTGGCAATTAGATAATTAATCTAAGGCTTTTTAATATCTCAATCTGAGATTGAGATATTAATCCAAATTTCTCCTTTAGTAATGACCTCCCTAAGGCATACAAAAATGCTCTCTTAATAACAACCCCACAAAAGAACCAGTCTCGTATCCAAAACCCTCAACACACTTCATAGACATATGTCGACCCCCAGGTTTATTCGTTCTCGAGATCAATACTCATAAGGTTCAAGTCCTTACTCATCCCTCTGCAGACGCATATATTAATCACATCACATATTTCGTGTTTCGCCCCCTTCGCATAACAGCCTCTATTAACCTCACAAACCTTAGTTTTAAAGGTCCCAATTAATATAATTTAGAACTAGGGCACATCGCTAACGATCGTCTCCATCCGGCGGCGGAGAGCACGTCGCTCAGCTTCAGATGATCCGACGGATATCGCTCGGCGAAGATGCACGGATGATAACGTGCGAGCCCATCGCTAACGATCGTCTCCATCTGACGGCGGAGAGCACGTCGCTCGGCTTCAGATGATCCGACAAATATCGCTTGGAAAAGATGCATGAATGATAACGCGTGATGGCGCGCAATGGAGGCGATTTTCTCTGAACTTTTGGAGCCACGTGTCGACCCTTCTATGGAATCGCTCTGAAATTTTCAATACCACCCCCATTTACATAAAAGACAGTGCATTAAAAAACAGCTTCCGGCCTTAAGCTGCGTTCATTGTTCATCTACCACAGGGTTAGCTCTCTTTTGGCATGCAGAATTCCGCCACAAATCCTGGGTTCACACCATTGATTCAGGGCTTACAGTGGGCACTTCTCCGCAATTCAGCCAATCTTATAATGCATCGTTCACACAGTATCCCAGTTCTCTGTGTGCATTCAATCCACAATTCGGAACGTAGATAAACACCATACTTCATAATACAGAGGGTTATCACACATTGGTTCATTGTCTACCAGTCGGGATACACAGTCGACCGTATTAACATCAATACCTCTAACTGTATACAGAGCGACATCAAACCCAACACCGGGTTTCTTAACTATCACGGATTTCAATTATCCATCGTTAGGATGCATACATACACTGAACTTATTCAAGAAAATCATATATACATGATTTAACTCGTCCTTATTTACATCGATTCTCCCATTAAATATAGAGCTTTGTTCAATGTACATTCAGTCTTATATTCTTCTTGTATAGAACTGTTGATGGTTTTCTGAGTTCTTCATACATTCATTATCTGCATCCTTTGTCAGACAGTTGCCATTAAGGACAATCAATTCAATATAATAGGATACAAGAAACATATTGCCAACAATCTCCCCATTTGAACTTGATGGAAACCATGACCAGAAATACATTTAGCAACATTCTCCCCCTTTGACATCAAGGGCAAAGGGTAGATCTGAATATTGTACAGCGACCTGCCTTCCCCCTAAGATCATGCGCACCTCACAACTTATAATATTCAATGAAATAAACAGAAATAGCTTATAATCAAGATCAAGTACCAGCATGAGATGGATTCAACAAATAATTAAAATACCAATAAGCCATCCTTTCACATTGGCAATGCTCACATAACATGCATCCAGTATAACACCATCCTGTAATTTCATCTTACAATATTTAAGTAGATCGATCTTTTGCATATTGAGAGACTACTCCCAGCTTCTGTCTGCGATATTCGAACGCTTCCCTGGGTAGAGGTTTGGTAAATATATCGGCAACTTGTTCTTTGGAGGGAACATACTCCAACTTCACCTTTTGTTCAAGCACTTGTTCACGTAAGAAGTGATACTTGATGGGAATGTGCTTGGTCTTGGAATGCATAACAGGATTCTTTGAGATACTGATGGCACTTGTATTATCACACATAATGGAGATAGGAGGTGAACATTTGATTTTAATGTCTTGTAAGGTTTGCATCATCCAAAGAAGTTGAGTGCAACATGATGCGGCAGCCACATATTCTGCTTCTGCTGTAGATAAGGCAATAGAGCTTTGCTTCTTGCTGAACCAAGATACTAACCGGGGCCCCATATAGAATGCACCACCACTAGTTCTTTTCCGATCATCAACATTTCCAACCCAATCTGCATCAGTGTAAGCATGAAGAGTGAGATCAGCATTCTTTGGATACCATAGTCCAAAGTCTTGAGTTCCTTGTAGATATTTGAATATTCTTTTGACAGCCTGAAGGTGAGACTCTTTTGGATTAGCTTGGAATCGTCCAACAATTCCAACCGCATGCATAATGTCTGGTCTAGTCCCAATGAGATAAAGTAGACTTCCTATCATAGATCTGTATTCTGGTTGATTCACTATGGGAGAATCATCATGAGAACTAATATTACATCCGGTTACCATTGGTGTACTTACAGGTTTGCACTCTTCCATGCCATACTTCTTCAGAATTTTCTTAAGATATTTTTTGTGTGATAAGAATATGCCATCTGTTGCTTGTTGCACTTGCAAGCCAAGAAAGAATGTTAGTTCCCCAAGTAAAGACATTTCAAATTCTTGCTGTATATCAGAAGCAAATTTCTGACTCATAAACTCTTCATTACTTCCAAAAATGATATCATCAACATATACAACCACAATCAATAGTTTATCATTTTCAGTTTTTGTGTATAAGTTGCTATCAGCAGACCCCTTTGAAAATCCTTGTTGATGAAGATATTTGTCAAGACGATAATACCATGCCCTTGGAGCTTGTTTGAGACCATATAGAGCCTTTTAAGTCTACAAACAAGTTTTTCATCATTTCCCAAAATGAATCCTTCTGGTTGTTCTATATAAACTTCTTCTTCTAGATCACCATTGAGAAAAGCAGATTTAACATCCATTTGATAAACTTTGATTTGTTGGAAGCTTGAAAAAGCAAGAAACATTCTTATGGCTTCAAGTCTGGCTACAGGAGCAAAAGTTTCTTCAAAATCTATACCTTCTTGTTGAGCATACCCCTTGCAAACAAGTCTAGCTTTATTTCTTATAACATCCCCATTCTCATTTAACTTGTTTTTGAATATCCATTTAGTTCCAATGACATTTTTGTCATGAGGTCTTGGTACTAATTCCCAAGTGTGATTCTTTTAAATTTGATCAAGCTCTTCATTCATGGCTTGAATCCAAACATTCATCTTCGCTAGCTTGATTGACATTGTGTGGTTCAATAGTGGATAGAATGCTTTATAGCTAGAAGATACTCACATGCGCCCTTCTTGTTTGTACACCTGATCCCTTTTCCCCAAAATTTGAGATTCTGTGATGATTCTTTGAAATATATCTCGGGATGGAGCCTTTTCAGATAAATCATCTTCAGGTTCTTCATTGGGTTCACTGTCTACATCATTCCCATTTGATGTAGAAGGATATATGTCATCATCGTCTTCTGTTGTTTGTTTTTCTTCTTTTGGTGCTGCAGGAGACTCATCAATACATTCAACAATCTTCCGAAGTCTTTTATTGTAACATTTATATGCTCTAATTCTAGAGGAGTAACCAAGAAGTATTCCTTCATCTGCTCTGGGTTCAAACTTGCCAAGTTTTTCATCATTATTTTTGATAAAGCATTTGCTTCCAAAAACTCTAAAATGCTTCATAGTGGGAGGATTACCATACCAGAGTTCATATGGAGTTTTATCACTATTTACACGAACATGTGCCTTGTTAAGAATATTTACCGTTGTATGTGCTGCTTCTCCCCAAAATGTGTCAGGTGTTCCGGAATCATCAAGCATAGCTCTAGCCATTTGTTGAACTGTTCTATTCATTCTTTCTGCTACACCATTTTGTTGTGGAGTGCCAGCTACAGAAAACTGTCTTTTTATGCCATGTTTTTCACAAAATTCAAG
Organism: Pinus albicaulis; assembly: GCA_034641835.2. Taxonomy (NCBI): domain Eukaryota; kingdom Viridiplantae; phylum Streptophyta; class Pinopsida; order Pinales; family Pinaceae; genus Pinus; species Pinus albicaulis. Next base: position 261,709,974 of record CM076582.1, on the reverse strand, counting down.
GAATTCATCCGATGTATATTCTCCTCCTCGATTAGATCTAAGAAACTTGATTTTTAGATCTAATTCATTTTCAACCAGTGCTTTGAAGATCTGAAATTTCTCAAATGCTTCATCTTTGTGTTTAATCAACCCAATCCAACACATTCTAGAGAAATCATCAATAAATAAGATATAGTATTGTTCACCATGTGGTGACTTTTTCCTCATAGGTCCACATATGTCAGTATGAATGAGTTCAAGAGGCTTACTTGATGATCCTTCCTTGGCATTAAATTGTACTCTAGTTTGCTTACCGAATTGGCAAGATTTGCATATGATATTTTCAGGTAGAGTAATATTGGGAAGATCACGAACAACTTTAAGTCTGCTTGATTTGTTGATTTGAGAGAAGCTCAGATGCCCCAACCTTCTATGTCATAGCCAGTTTTCTGAAGATTTACTCAAGTAACATTGTTCTTTGCAGTTCTTCAATACATACAGGTTGCTTGGAGTCCTTTTTCCTTTTATAATTGTTTTACCTGTATCAAGATCATGTACCACACATTCTTTTGAACTAAAGACAACTTCAGTTCCTTGATCACACATTTGACTTACACTTAACAGGTTATGCTTTAATCCATCCACATACATGACATTATTAGCTTTCACCTTTTCTTTTAGAAAAAAAGACCCTTTTCCCTTAATGACAACAGGAGTATCATTTCCAAATGTAACATTCTTTTCTTTTTCTAGAGCACTATATGCAAGAAGTTTGTTTTTGTCACCTGTCATGTGTTTTGAGCATCCACTATCAATGTACCATTGATTTTATTCTCCTTCTACAAATAAATCTATGCCACAATTTTCAACCTGTAATTCCTTCTTTTTCCATACTTTGGAGCTTGAAGGAAGATGCTCTTTTGGCTGGACTTTTCTCCTGCATTCAGATTCTTCATGGCCAAAGTTATTGCAATAAGCACATTCAACTTCATTTTGAAGAGGAGAAAATTTGTTATATGTATTCTTCTTTGTTCCAATATCAATCCTTTTCTTTCTTGCTTCTCTTGTCATGATGGTTTTATATGCAACACATTGAACAACTTTATGACCAAAATTGTGACATGAGAAACATTGTCCATTGAAGAAGAAATTTCTGCGATCATGAAATATTCTGCTTGAATTTACCTGTTGGTTGGTGTTTCTTTGAAAGGTATTCTTATTAGTGTTCTTTGAATTGAGATGGTCATGCTTTACCTATGAAGATTCGTTATTCCCTTGCCGAGTGGCAGAATGTTGTATACTGGCTGTAGCTGCTTTTAGATAATTTGGTGCTGAAGTCTGAGAAGATTCTTCGATATATCCAAGACCTGTCTTTATAAAAGGAGAACGTTGTACCTTGATAATCTCATCTAAGGTTTCAGATCCTTTAGAAAATCTAAGATTCAAAGTCTTCACTTTCTCAATTTCTTTTCTTAGACTTACTATTTCACATTCTAATTTCTCATTGTGTTTCTCCTTTTCTTCAAGCTGATTTTTTAGAGTTTCTATGGATATTTTACTTTCTTATAAGCATATTTTACTTTATTCTAAGCATATTTTGAGTTGATTGAATTCATCAAGAAAATAATTGTCCTCCTTTTCTTCTCTAGACTCTTTTTCAAATGCCATGAGAAGTCTAAGATCTTGTTCACATTCTTCCTCACTGTCTGATAACCCATCACTGTCTTCATGAGTATAGTAACTTTTTCTAGTGCTAAACCGATTCTTATTCCTTTTTGCTACTTCCTTCCCCTTTTCATGTGTTTCTTTATGAGGACACTTAGTAGCATAATGACCAAATCTTCCACAAGTAAAAAATTTGAAAGGAATCTTACCTCTGAACCGTCCTGTGCCAAGTTGGAGTTTCTTTACAAAATTTACCTCATCTTCTTCTGAGATATACCCTGATCCTTCTATCTCTTGTACTTATTTCCCTTTTGTAGAAGCTCTAAAGATGACTTCTTTGACTTTAGATGGTCCTCCTCTTCTCATTTCACATGCAGTTAGTATGCCATGAAGTTGCACCATAGTAAGATTTTGAAGATCCTGCTTTTCTTCAAGAGCAGAAATTTTTGACTCAAATTTTGCCGTTAGTGATCTTAAAACTTTCTCAACCAAAGTAGATTCGGTTATTGTTTCTCCCAGATTTCTCATACGATTTACAATATCATCAAGACGTAAAAATAAATTGGCAATGCTCTCCTCATTATGAATTTTTAGATTCTCATATTGAATTATGAGAGTTTGGAGTTTAGCACATTTTACCTTTGCATCACCTTCATAACTTAGAATGATTTTGTCCCATATTTCCTTTGTTGTATCCAGCTGCATGACTTTGACAAATTCTGATTCAGTTAGACTTCCCAATAGAGCATTGACCGCTTTTGCATTTGTTTCATAATTCTTTCTTTCCGTTGGATCTGTTGGTACTGCAATCGGATATTTATATCCTCCTTCTATTATAGCCCATACATCTACTCCCAGAGACTGAAGATAGGATCTCATCCTTGTTTTCCAGAAGATTAAATTGTTTCCGTTGAAGAGCGGAGGCCTGATAGATGTTGTTCCTTCTTGATTGCTCATCTTGTTTGATATTCCTTCTAGCGGCTAAGCTTTTTCAGAAGGACCTGCTCTGATACTAATTGTTGGGAAAAATACTGAAAGGGGGGGTGGTGAATCAGTATTTAGAGCTGACTGAAAACTTTTACATTTTCTTTCTTAAAAGCGAATATCCTGTATGTCCATACATCTTATTATGCATTTAATTCTTTATTCATCAGAAGTTTAGTAAGCAGTAAGCATGTGAAGTAATAACAGAATAAACCATCACACATAAGAAACACACATGAACACCAGTATTTAAGGTGGAAGCACAATTTGGGAGAAAACCACCGCTTTTGTTGTCTCTATCTTCAATATTTAAGAAAACTTCTTACAATTTTGTACTGGCGCAGACTTATACCAGCACGCAAGCATCCACCTGTAGAAGGATACAAACTTCTCTTGTTCTCCAGTCACTACTGGAAGGGAGCTCCAACCCCCTGATTTTAACACCAGCTTCTACTGGCAGAAAGCTTCCACTTTCATACTGAAGGCTTCAACCCTCAGATCCACCAAATTTCTTCAATTTCTTCATCAAACTTGCGCCAAGTATTCATCATTTCTTTTCCAGATCTTCCTAGAGATTCATCATTTCTAGATATACAGATCTTCAACCTTCATCATATCCAAAGGTGCATCATAGATTCAGATCTATCAGAGACAAAGTTCAATCATGCAGATGTCTCTTAAAGAGGTTTATTCATTAACAACCCCTCCACATGCACACGTTGTACTCTGATCCTCTTCTCCTTATATAGTTTTATCCTTTATTAATACCATGAGTCAAAACCACTCAACCACTGATGATATTCCTAGACGGGATCAAATAGATAATCCAGCGGGGTCTACCCAAGCCCCAAACAACTTCTCATTGTTCTATTTTCTTGGTCTGGCAATTAGATAATTAATCTAAGGCTTTTTAATATCTCAATCTAAGATTGAGATATTAAACCAAATTTCTCCTTTAGAAATAACCTCCCTAAGGCATACAAAAATGCTCTCTTAATAACAACACCACAAAAAAACCGGTCTCATATCCAAAACCCTCATCACACTTCATAGACATTCGTATGTCGACCCCCAGGTTTATTCGTTCTCGAGATCAATACTCCTAAGGTTCAACCCCTTACTCATCCCTTGGCAGACGCGTATATTAATCACATCACATATTTCGTGTTTGGCCCCCTTCGCATAGCAACCTATATTAACCCCACAAACCTTATTTTTAAAGGTCATAATTAACATAATTTAGAACTGGGGCCCATCGCTAACGATCGTCTCCATCTAGCAGCGGAGAGCACGTCGCTCGGCTTCATATGATCCAACGGATATCGCTCGGTGAAGATGCACGGATGATAACGCGCGAGCCCATCGCTAACGCTCATCTCCATCCGACGGTGGAGAGCACGTCCCTCGACTTCAGATGATTCGATGAATATCACTCAGCTAAGATGCACGGATGATAATGCATGATGGCGGGCGATGGACGCAGTTTTCTCCAAAATTTTGGAGTCACGTGTCGACCCTTCTATGGAATCACTCCGAAATTTTCAATACCACTTTCGCTGCAAAGGTGGTGCGATAAAAACCGCTTCCAGCCTTAAACCGCGTTCACTGTTCATTCGCAAGGTTTCGCTCCTCTTCGGCATGCTAGGTTCCACCCTTTTATCTCTTGGTTCTGCACCATTCAGTTCCAGGCTTACAGCTGGGTGCTTCTCCACACGTTCGACCAATCCACAATGCATCGTTCACACAGTATCCCGATTCTCTACGTGCATTCAATCCACAATTCGAAACGTAGATAAACACCTTACTCCATAATAAAAAGGGTTATCATGCGTTGGTTCATTGTCTACCAGCCGGGATACACAGTCGACCGTATTAACGTCGGTACCTCTAACTATATACAGAGCACCATCAAACCCAACACCGGGTTTCTTAACTATCACGGATTTCAATTATCTGTCGTCAGGATGCATACATACACCGAACTTATTCAAGAAAAATAGATATACATGATTTAACTCATCCTTATTTACATCGATTCTCCCATTAAATACAGAGCTTCATTCAATGTACATTCAGTCTTATATTCTGCTTGTATAGAACTGCTGATGGCTTTCTGAGTTCTTCATACAGTCATTATCTGCATCCTTTGTCATAGAGTTTCCATCAAGGACAATCAATTCAATATAATAGGATACAAGAAACACATTTCCAACAATTTGTCCCTAAATTTTCATAAATAGCATTACCTTTACAAACCATGATTAAGAAAAATTCAGTCTTTAAGTGGGGACATAATGAAAGAGAATAATTTGATTTAATCAAATAATCCATTATCAATGCTCTATTTTTAACTACCTGAAATTTTCTTAATCCTTTTACTTTATACACATTTTCATCAAATACATCCTACACTAATGTTCTTACACAGCTTAATGATGGACAAATTGAACCACCAAGATCATTTTTTAGTTCTAATTTGCAAGGAGCAAAAATAAATTATTCATCTATTGAGAAAGAAGCATTTTTTGTCTTTAAATATATAAATAATTTTAGGCTCTTTCTCCTCAAAACTCACACAAAAATATTTTTTCCGTTCTCTACAGTGAGACAACTATTGATGTAAAGAGAATTATGAGAGAAAAGGGCTAACTGGGTTACTTCTTTACAAGAATATGATGTATAAATTACACCTTCTAAAATTGTTAGAGGTCAAGGTTTTTACATAATGCTAACAGGAGCATCTCATTTATCATCAGAGGTACATTCAGGTAATAATGTGCAAATATCAGAGTTATGCCACAACGAGGTGTAATCTCAATATGCTGATCTCAAGTTTTATTTGAAAAATGGATATGCCCCAACTCAAATCAGTTATAAAACAAAACATGCTTTGAGATTAAAGGACAAGCAATATGAAATAAACAAAGATGTATTGTTTAGAAGAAACTTTGATGTTGTTTTGTTAATATACTTAGAGATAACTGAAGAAAATAAAGTTTTGCAGGAACTCCATGATGGACTAGCTCGAGGAAATTTTGGAGGAAACACTACAACACATAATATCCTGCATGTTGGTTACCATTGGCCTACAATTTTCAAAGATCTTGATGAATATGCAAGAAAATGAAAAGTTTTTCAAAGTGCATCCGGAAGACAAAATAAACCAGCCTTCCCATTACAACCAGTTAATATCGAACAACCATTTGAGCAATGGGGATTAGATATAATCAGTGAGATCATTCCTAACTCTTCGAAATATCATAAATATATTCTCACAACTAAGTATTGTTTTACTAAATGGGTGGAAGAAATTCCACTAAAGGTAGCCAACTCTGAGAATATTATTGAGTTCATTGATCAATTTATGATAACTAGGTTTAGCTTACCTGCTGCTTTAATGTTCAATAATGCATCTTATTTCTCAGGAGCTGCTATGATAGAATTTTCAATCAAAATAGGTTTTAAAATTAAATATTTTGCTAATTATTATCCGAAAGGAAATGGTTTAGAAAAATCCACAAATAAAAACCTTATTAGAATAATCGAACAACCTATTGACCAAAATCAACGAAATTGGCACAAGTCATTAACATTTGCTTTTTGTGCAGGCTAAATAATTCATAAGGCCTCCATTGGTACATATCCATTCAAGCTTGTTTATGGAAAATAAGTTTTTCTTCCTACCAATATATTTATTCCTTCTCTTTCCTAATTTCAATTCATTGATGAATCCCCTTCTTCTTCCTTGCAAGTAAGAAAATTTCAAATTCTTAAACGAAAGAGAAAAAGCTAAAGTTACTTATGCACATCATTAACAAATAGTAAAAGCTTCATTTGATTCAACTTTTGTCACTCCAAAAAACTTTGAAATTGGTGATCTGGTATTGAAATGGGACAAAGAACATGGGGAAAAAGGTAAACAAACCAAATTTCAAAGACTCTGGCTAGGTCCATTTTAAATCATTGAAGAAATAGGCCCATAGACATTTTTATTGCAAGATCTATCAAGCAAAATATATTCTTTGCCTGTCAACGGGCATATTTTAAAGAAATACTTTTAATAGGAGGTAACCCCTTCTATTACCTGTATATTACTATCTTTTATTTTCCTTAGGAAAATAAAAGTTTCATGGTATTGATTTGTGGATTTTCAAGTAAACATCTCAGAAAATTTCTTTTGATTTATCGCTTATAGAAATAAAAATTGTTAAGGAAACAATTGAAAGATTTGAATATCAAATAGATTCTATTATACTAAAAGATGAAATTTCACTGAATTTGATTATTCTCTAATGATATATCATCTTTATAAAGCATGGTTACTCTATTATCAATCAAGAAAAGAATCTTTCACATAGTAAAGACTCTTTTATAGATAAGCAATCTTCAAACTCTTAAAATTATCATCTATAAATCCTCAAAAGGACAAATGGTTCACCCCATATCGGAAAACTTATCAATTTTAAGAAAGTAATTCAAAATATTATACGAAAAATCTTGGAAGATAGTAAGTCTCATCAAGAGTTTGTTGACCATATTTATAGGGAAATAGTTGAACTGACATTACCAATAGTGCATACCAAAACAGGGTAATGACTTGAGATTATATCAAGAGGAAAAGGGGTCTCATCAAGAGCTAGCTTGATCTGTTTAATTACAACTAGTGAATGGCATTGTCAATATTTGGTTACCAAGCCAAGACAATGGCTTTTAAGTAAATAAAAATACAGTAGAAAATATCTACAGAAAAGAAAACAAGTTCCAAAAGAGATCAAGTATATAAAGTTGAAATTTATTTTTGAAAATTGTAAGAAATATTGGATGGGATATTGAATCATTGTTGGGTAAAAGGTAACCCTTCCAAAAGCTTAAATCACCTATTGGATTAGAGGTTCTACCTATGATAAAAGAGTATATATTTATAAAGCTAATCTGAAAGAGCCACCTAATTTATCTTTTTGAACTTAGTAAAGACTGATATACATATTCATACTTTTATTTTTAAAAGAGGAATTCTTATGAATTATAATTAAGAGAGATTTTTTTTTTAGTGAAATGTAATTTATTGAAATTCATTCGTGCAACTATTTTTATTTTGAAAAAGTTTTTAGAAATTAAAAAAAAAAACTAATCAGAGACAACTGGTACTCCCAAGTGAATCGTCCATTGTTGTACTATACAACACCCCCCATTTAGTTTCACTAAATGGGAACCCTTTAAAATAAATATAAATTTATTAGCTTGATTTTATCTTAGCTTAAGTCTAAAAAAAAAACTTTAGGAAATAAAGTTTTCTTTCCCTTTTCACTTTGATTCCTTAGTGCTCATCACAAATCACATAACCTACAAGTGAATAAGTTAAAAAATAATAAAGTGTTGTGAGTTGCGATATGTGATACAACCTTTTTCGAATTCATATAAAATTCCCATTAAAAATGCTTTAAACACTGCTTTAAAAAGAAATAGCATCACACCTTTTGAAAAAAATCAACTTATGAGAATTTGATAAAGGTTGCAATGAGTCGGAATGACGACGAATTAATAAAACAACAATCATAAAACTTCAAAGATCCGATAAAGCACATCAGCATGATACATTAGCGCACTTCACATTTCGCAGTGAATAATCAAATTTAAGTTTTATTACGGTATGAAAATTGTGATATGTGGTTTGCGGAGATCGCATTTCACGAAATTCATTGGTAACAAAAAACATAACTAATAGAAATGGTTTAGAGTTGTGATATGCGATATTGATATTTATTATTCAAGTGTGTGAAATCATTCATATCTAATCAACCGGATATAAGATCTAATGTCTTAAATTGATAGAGTAGACATTTTAAATAAAGTTGTGTAACAGATTTGATAGGAATAATTATGGGTGATTTAACGAAATTTAATGGGAGTAAGGTTTGAAAGCTTGATATCTACTTCGAGCGTGTTTTGAATGATTGAGCGCCAATTTTTTTTATTATATTTTTTTAACTCTATCCTTTTCTCCATTCATTTCAGATCTAAGTTTTCTTTGTTCACTTGAATTCAGGAAACCTCCTAACGGAGTAAGGAAAACTTGAATGACCAAGAAAGGCAAGGAAAGTGCTAAAAAATTAGCTATTGAAGACTCAGATGTGTCTCCTTATTCTCAGATATCACTTGAAACAAGGATTGTCGTAGTTCCTCATGGGAGGCAATGTGCCAACTCTTTGAGCATGAACAGCCAAGGGTAATAACCAAAATTTCTACAGAAGACACATTAGTTTCCCTAGACCCATATTATTTCGGTGTTGCATGCTCATTTCTTCACAAAGTAGCAACAATGCCAAATATTCTCCCCTACACAGATATAGTTAAATGGGTAATTGGCCACCTTAACGTAGTAGATAGGAAATTTAACAATTCGAAGACGATGAATATTGGTTCATTCATGATAGAAGATTTGAGGACAACGTGCTACTTATCCATGCCACATCAGAACTATGAAAAATATTTTGTCAAAAGCTTTACAAAGAAACATATAGACCTGATGAAAGTTATAAAGGGATGGAAGGATGACCAAGGCAAGCTTAAATGGGACAAACTCGGTATGTACCCGATAGCACAATTAACTTCCCCTTATTGTTATGCTGCTGGAATGTTGTGTATATTGTTTTCAAAGGCAGATACTACTAGGTTTTCTATAGACCATGTACCGTTAATTGACGTAATCATCAATTCTTCACTTATGAATTGGGAAAATATCATGTCTGATAATTTGGCCAGAAATATCATGGATTATAGGAGTAAAAGAAGTGTTTCCTCTAGGGAAATACCCCCCTTTTGCATGAGTTCCTATGTCATGGATGCAATTTTCTTTGGTTCAATTTTTCCTACCATGGGATGGAAATGGACAACCCAAGACTCCACTCCAATCCATATTTACCACTGAGCCCTTTGGGAGTCATATTCTCATTTACATTTTTACAAAACTTGCAATGGAGTCATGCTAGCTATGCACCAGATTATATTTAATCATAAATCCCCTAGGATTTCCAAAGAGGCTATTACAGAAATTTTTCCTGGTGCCAGATAGTTTGTTGAAGAAAATTTTACCTATGTCAGAGTTTTCGAGAGTTATTATTCTGTCCACGTCTTACCTTAATATATTCCTAACAAAATAATTGTTAGATAAATTGCTAACCAACTTGTAGTAAGTGGTATTTCTAAGAAACTCAAAGATGCCAAGAAGGCCATTTGTCCTAGTTTCCCTTTACAGTGCGGTACTTTTGAACTTTTTAATACTGGTCATACATTCAAGGAAGTTTCAAATATTAATTTATTAAATTTGGTTGTAATTCCTAAGAGGCCATATGACCCCAATGATGTGATTAAGAATTTAACCACAAAGATGAAATTGAAACCTTTTCTGAAAGAGATAGACATGTTTGATGATTTCTTTCGAGGCATTGGGAAGTTCCCAGATGTACTAAAAGATGCATCCAGTCAGCTTAGTCAAAACGAATTTGAAGCCTTCCAAACATACATAAATAAGAGATTGGAAATAATTCCTTTGGATTTATTGTTTATTGAAGATGTCCACAGACCGAATCCAAGTATTAGCTTGGATAATGAAGCAAAGTACATGTCTGAAGATGAATCCCAAGATAAATATAATCATGAGTTAGGGAAATTAGAACATAAATCTTAGAATTCAGATAACTCTGATAATGAATCCGAAAATAGAAATGAGAGCCCAGAAAAGGTGATTGATAAAGTAATCAAAGAGATTGAAATGAAAGAGAAAGGAGGAATTAATGGAACTGGATCATCTTCCCAAGAATTCAGCATATCCAAAATACACTTGATCACGCAGAGAAGTCTTAGCCAAAATATTTGAAGAATGAATGGGCAATTTTTTCTAAGGCACTATAAACGCCATAACCAAATCCTAATACTGATCAATCTACCGGTTTTCAAACGCCAGAGCCTTCTCAGAAAATTAGTGGAAACTGAAATTCCACTACAACAGGTACTTGAAACTCATGATTAAGAGATCATTTCGGCCTACTCTACAGAGTAGATAGTTTTACATATTGAAGAAATTACCTCACTGGACGTCTTCTACAATCCAAGTCGTAAGGCTGTAGTTAAGAGAATAAAAAGGAGAAGAATGGATGATACAATTTCAAATCTTACAAATGAATTTGTTGACGTTCTATGGAAGGATCCTCTAGCTGATCCTACTGAACATTTAACCAAGTTATCACAGTTTGCAGGGGCATATGCTACTGCCACTATTGACAAGGCCACTGAAGTTCAATTTTTACTGAAGTAAAGAGAAGACAAAGTGCAAGAGTTAGAGAGAATATTAGAGAAAGGAAATTTTAACTCCAGGGTGTCACTTTTTTTTTAAGTTTAAAGAGTATGAAAAAGATAAAAATATAATCGTTTGCCAAAATGATTTGTTAAAA